>SJYC01125457.1:0-42427 GCA_006408675.1 Madoqua kirkii | reverse complement strand
ATATAGGGCTCTATGACTATCTCCAACAATTGCATGAGACCCCCCAGTCCCTGGGAACCTATCTACAGGGGATGGCATCTACCCTCATTCCAAGCCAAGAACAACCACTTCCACCACCAGGAAACCAAGTTCCTCCAGCTTCACCCTCATCCCAGAAACCTGAGTTAGGCCAGGCTCTCCCCAAGGAATCAGTTGCAATTAAGGGAAAGCCCTCCTGCCCAGCCTTCCTGGGGTATCCCACGGAGAGCAGTGCTAGAAAAGATGGAGGTCAAGATGGTGCAGGGAATGGTTCCACTGGCCATAGCACCCACATGCCTGATCTTATCTCCGGGCTAGGGCCTGCTGCCAATAGGACCCCACTCGTTCCTTCCCCACCTTTGCCCACAGCAGCTACTGCTGGAATCCCTGAGCATGTCTGGCTGCCACCACCGGCTTATCCAAGATCCCTGAGGCCAAACAGCATGAATCAGGCCCCACAGCTGCAGGATGAGATGCGCTGGCAATTGCCCCTGCTGCTGCACCTTCAGGCTTCCATGGCAAATCCACGTGCCATGCATGCCCTGTTGCAGATTGAGCAGGGTCTGCAGATCCTGGCTACGGAAGCCCCTCGCCTCTTCCTCTGGTTCATGCCTTGTCTAACAGGGCTGGGAAGTATGGCGGGAGATACAGAGCCTCGAGAGAGTCCCCTTGTGCCTGAGGATCCTTCGCCTGCCCTAGCTCCTGAGGTTCCCTCAGCACAGGGCTCAATGGAGCTGGGCCTCCATTCCACTCCCTTCCTCCAGATGTTGCAATCTTTGACTGGCTCCAATCCCCAGCAGCCGACGCTCGAGACTCACTTCCGGGTACAGCTAGAGCAATTGCGGGCCATGGGCTTCCTGAATCCTGAAGCCAATCTCCAGGCCCTCATTGCCACAGGAGGTGACGTGGATGCTGCTGTGGAGAAGCTGAGGCAGTTGTAGGAGCTGAAGTTGTTCAGACCGTATCTTTCCCTCTGGGCCTTTCCCCTCCATAGCCCCTGTCCCTAACTCCCCTCACCCCAGCCATTCTTGAATGCAGCTGCACTATGAAGCAAATTTACTATGATACTCTTTACTGCAGAGACAATGTTGTTCCAGAGTCAATGCGGAAGAATGAGAGCCAGAGCAGGGTGGGGGTGCTATAAGTGACCCAACCACCCCTGTCACTGTACCATCATGGGGTCACGGTCTGAGTTCTGCTAATGCCTATCATGAGATGTAATTACATCCAATCTCCAATGTCATCTGCTGCCTGAATCTGATTATTTGTGGGCTATGGGAAAAGAGGGACTGCATAGGAGGAAAGGTGGTGATAAGAGCTATCTCTGCATGGATGGGAGGGCTTGGAGGGGAAACTGAAAGATATGAGGTTAGAAGAAAAAGAGGCACAGGGAACACAGGAGGGTGAGCTGAGAACTGCAGTCTTCCATGTGTATTTCCAAAGGTTCCCCAGATTTGGTGTCCTGCCGGAGTTACCACCACATACTCTGTGTTCTTTGGGACTCTCTACCACCAGCCGGACTAAAACGTGGGCACAGCTTCTTATTTTTATTGTCCCTGAACTCTATCCCATAGTCAGCTCTCAATTTTTGGATGTGATCTTGATCCCTGAGGCAGGAATCGGGCTGAGTTCCAAGATTCCCCGATCTTATAGAGTTTACAAAGCTACTGTTCTTGGTAGCCAGATTTGTAGTTGATTCCACTGCCATGGATCCAGATTTGTCTTTCTTATACTATTGCACTCAGAAATTGATTACCTAACCTGCGCGAGGCATTCTGCTAGGGGTTGGGAATTCAATGTGAGTAAAAGAGACATGATACTGCCTTCATGAATTTATGACGGTAGCTGGAACTGTTCGATCAGTACTCATTATATATAATCACAAGCAGTGATAAGTGTTATAAAAGATGGGGATCTGTGAAATAGCAAAACAGAGGCTTACTCTACTCTATAGAGACAGGCAAGGCTTATGAGTGTGAACTCTAAGCTAAAAATCTGAAAAAGTGGTAAGAGTTAAGTAGGTAAAGTTTTGAGGGAGGAGGGAAGAGTAGTCCAGTAAAAAAGTCATTATGTACAAAGGTGCTGAGAGAGGGTGTGCATAGCATGCAGGAGGTGCCTTCAGCCTCTCAGACCCATCCTCTCAGGGATGCTTCCCAATACTCACATGCATCTGGGGCAGAAGTGTTACAATCCACTTATTAAGTGAGTGAACCATGGCTTCCAGCCCATAAATGTGCCCGTGGGTCCACATGGGTAAATACATCATGGAGTAATGCACTAACACAAAATACATATTCATACTTTCACATGGTCAAACTTTTGTGCATGTGTCTGAGCATACACACAAAACATAGTCTGTTAGAGTTTTATCAAAGATGTGCTAAAAAAAAAAAAAGATAATGCTATATTTCTGCCAGGGCTTCCCAGGTGGCACTAGTGGTAAAGAACCCTCCTGCCAATGCAGGAGACATAAGAGAGGCAGGTTCCATCCCCACATCAGGACTATGTCCTGGAGGAGGGCGTGGCAAACCACTCCAGTGTTCTTGCCTGAAGAATCCTATGGACTGAGGAGCCTGGCAGGCTATAGTCCATAGTGTCTCAAAGAGTTGGACACAACTGAGTAACTTAGCAAGCATGCATGCATAATCCAGTCAAGGAAAGAAAAGGGTCTTTGAAAGAGAATATCACCGTAGTAGAAAGTGGCCATGCTGTGTGTATTTGTTTAAATGTCAGAGACTCAGTATTGGGAGTCCTTTTAGGGAGAAACAAAAGCTCTGCCTGGAACCTAGGATACTTGGATCAAGCTGCCTTTACCTGTGAGCTACCATCACGTGCCTTAGAGATAAAATGAGCTTTGAGGGCAACTTTGTCCCATTGTTTTAGGTTTTAATGGCCAGTGGAGCATGAGGCTTTAAGACTCCTTTCTACTTCCTCTTCAGTTCCCATCAATGAGGGGTTCTTGTCCACATCCAATTGTTGTTTATGATGGTGCTAGGCAAAAGGCAGAGGAAAGTCTTATTTCTTGTAACTAAGAAGGCTCCAGGCTGCTTTTGACTGCCAGAGTTATACACTGTAATCTCTAATTTCAACCCTTGGAAGTCAGATAGGTCTGAGAAAAGACTCAGGGAGAGAAATGTTGCTTTTATCTGCCTTTCATATGAGCCAAGAAAAGCCTGAGTGTTCATATGACATAAATTCCAGCTTACCAGAGAAGGCTATAGGTGGAAATCTGGGTCTAAAAGTTCTGGGTAGGAAAGAGAGTTCTCATTTATTGCATTGCTTTCTTTTCCTGAACTATGGAGAGCCCTTTACAGTTGACTGGGTGTTTGGAATCTTTGCTTGGGCCTCATCAGAGACTGAACTCATCAGCCTATGTTCTGCTCCATGGTAAGTCCGAAGGTAGCAGATTTCTGGGGTGGGGAAGGTCACTGTCCACCCAGAGCTGATGTAGGAAACATTCAGTAAATTACTGAATAAATGAATGTTGGACAATGAGTGAAGAACGGAATGACCAAATGATAAAGTGGTTGAGGAGGCTAGGTAGCTAGGAATCAAATAAGCAATCTTAGAGGAACAGGCCTTCTGCTTGGGAAAAATAAAGTTTTGGAGTTTGAGATAGAGGAGATGCCTGTGGGCTGAGGTTACTGAAAGGGCAGGCCTCCAGAGATGTCACAGTTGCAGTCCCTGCTCTGACTCTCATGCTGCATCAGCTGGGCCTTGGGAGGACCCTACCTAAGAGGCTGGGTGGATGGAAGAGGAGCAGACTCATAGTTTTGGTTATACTGGGCCTAGTATGACCTGACTATTCCCAAAGAAAATGTACCCCTTCCTCAGACCAAGAGTTTTCTAGAAGGCCAAAGAGCACTGAAGCTCGAAACGCTGATCTGCATCATAAATAGCCAGCCAGGTAGCTGGACAGCAATTTAAGAGAGAAGTATTAAAACCCAGAAAGTGTTTTTATGCATTTATGTTTTTTATTAGTCGATGATGTTTCCCTAATATCTCTGTTATGAATACATGGGTACATTTTTTTCTGAATATCTTAGGGTTTTACTACTTACATTTAATTTTAAATAACAATTGATGTTATTGAGACTTTCTTCTAGCCAGCCCCTCTTCCAAGCTCTTTACAGCTGAATCCACACACTTATCTTTTATTCTTAACTTCAGATGAGAAAAACTGAGGCATAGAGAGAGAGAGGAAGAACATTGCTTAAAATTGTACAGTTCTTGCATAATAGAGCCAGAATTTGAAATTAGATAATGTACTTCCAGAGTCTACAATCTTAGCTGCTGCAGTAAATCAAGTTGATTAATGCTTTAATTTTTATCCATGGAAAGTGAAAAGGGGCAGGATTTGTGGTATTTGATTGGAATTTTTACACCTCTGACTCCTGCCACTATCTACACTTGATTGAAATATTTTCATTTCCGTATCCAGCGTATGTGTACATAAAAAAAAAAAAAAAATGAACAGCATGAGAATTGCGAGATAGCCAGGAATACATTTCAGATGTTAATCACTCTGAGAAACTGCTCCAAAGAGGTAGGGGGAAGGCAAGTATATAGGTGATTTTGGTGAATGAGTGAAGGGTGAATTTGGTGAATGGTACATGCAGAATCAAGAACCTGTTTTTACAGAGGGTCTGATAAGTGTTTCTGCTAGTCCTGAGGAGCAGACATCATCATGAAGAAATTTAGTGCTTTTCTAGGTATGAAGAGATGCAAGAACTGGGCTAATTGGCTCCAGAAAATAGTTATCCGAAGATCTGTCCTGCCACTTTTTCCAGAGCACAGAGTGCCTCATTTCTGCTCTCCACCCTGAACTCCCTTCAGGGGCTGTTGAAGGTCAGCAGCAGCACACAATTTAATCCTTGTAGAGGTAGATGACATGTGCCAATGGCAAGTGTTCATTTGTAGCTATTTATGTTTTTGGTTGTTTTTTTTTTTTTTTTTCTAATTTAATCTGCTAATTCTACATGAAAGAGTTAAAGTTTAAGCAGGCAGTCTAAGGCTTTTAAGGAAGAAGTGAACATTCTCACTCATGCTTTCCTAGCTTTGTGCAGCAATATATCTTACCCAAGAACTGGTCTTTCTTTAGCTAAGGTCACACAGCACTCTGATGATCACACAGCACAGTGACTTACTCAGGGAACTGCTTTCCTCAGGCTCCATGCTAATGATTATAATTGTAACAACGCTTGCCTGGGAAACTGTTTCTTAAGGCTTATACCCCTGATTACACAGCAACAGTATATCTAGCCCAGAAACATTGCCTGGAACCGTTTTCCTTAGCTAATCTTGTGCCAAAGTTATCTCAAGATGTATGCCTTGGGAAAGGGTCTGGTGGAACTCTTACAATCTTGAGGTATTCTTTTTATCTATTCTCAGCAGCTGATTGAAAAGTATATAAGGCCCCACTTAAACTAGTGAGGCAGGTACTCTCCTGCCCTCTTCCGATGTCTATGTCAGAAGCTTTGTTGGCCTGTCACTCTAGATAAAATTTTGCACACAAAGCTCTCAGTGACTGAGACCTGTCTTTGATCTCGGAGTTATATCTTCTTCGGAGATCACGAATCCAGTGGCACTTTCACAATTCACCATAGCTATCATCTTGGGGACCCATCCAGGATCTTCAAGACAAGGTAAGACTACTCAGAGCTGGGACTCTCGCTCTTTTATTGTAAAGTCTCTACTAACTCAGAAGCATACGCACTGAACTTTTTTCCCCATCAGTTTTTCCTGGTTTCTGTGGCCATTTCATAACTGCTTGGGGAATTACAGCTACTGACCTAATGTGTCAGATTATAGACTTTCAAGGGACTTGCAAGCCATGCTGTAATTGTGTTTTTCTAGCAAGACCCTCATTCCAAGTTTTACAGGACACTGCAGGCAGGAACATATTAGGGAAATAGCTGGAGCTCTAGTTCCAGGGACATTTCTCATTTGAAATTACCATCTTGACACCAGAGACCCAGAGGCAAATTCTTGCCATGGCTATGCCTCGGGACTGTGTGGATGGAGACGTTACTGCTGAGCATGAGATTCCTGAGGACACAGATCACGGAAGCCCAGATTTGGGCAGATTGGAAATGTAGCAGGCTTCTTCCCTTGGTAGCACTAGCTCTTAGAGAACCACAGAAAGCTCTCCAGTGGCTCTTGATTCAACTCCTTAGGTATTCTTTTTGTACAATCTTCTGGACAGGAAGAGAAACATTGGCCTTGACCCTTCATGAATATGAAAGATTATTTTTTCCACACAGGCTGGCCCTCCATCACCTCCTTTGTTATTACATAGACTCATGTGACAACTCTCAGAAGGGACATCTTGGGTTTTCCCTTTGTCCCTTTGTGACTCCCCTTTTGACTTACAGCTTCTACTGTGGTCAGGAATATGCTCAAAGATGTGCACAGGCACATAAAAAAGGGATGTTTCCCCTAGTGGTCTTAGCTTAGGAGACATTCCAGAAGGCTACTCTGTTCTACACTGGGTGGCACCAGAGGAAAGGGGAAATCAAGGCAAGGTTTTAACGGTGAGAAAATGGACATCAATCTGGAATGCCATCAGGTCTACCGCTGGTGCATCTCCACCCCCTCCTTGGTGGTAGAACAGGGAGGGATGATAGTGAGACACCTGCATCAGTAAGAGGCAGGTTACCTTTGGCCAGGGAAGGAAGTTTAGGTGGAAGACCTGTCTCCACATCCATCTAGAGCAGGGAGGTACGCCTCTGGTAGAAAAAAAGCCACCACACTGGGCACCGCTTTTTTCTCTCATACAAATGGGAGCTAATAGTTCCAGAATGACCCCTTTGAATTGTATCTTAGAAAAACTGGGATAAGTTTGATCCCTGGAGCCTAAAAAGTCTCTTATATACAGGCTTTCCTTACTATAAGAGAAGATCTCACCTGCCCAGAGAGACAATCCCTGCTGGTACAACATCTCATCCGTCAGTCTACCCCTGTCATTAGAACCAACTTGAACACTCTCTGGTTTAAACATTTTAGATATGAAATTATGACTACAGAAAGGAAGGATGACATTTTTGACATTGAATGGCTATGATATTCTTTAGCCTCTGGAGAAAACTGGTTAAAATGAAATCTTTTTGAAATTGCAAGGCTGGTTCTTTTTGCACTTGCAATTAGGAAAAAGCTCGCTTATTAAAATAATTTTGAAGCTCCAATTCTGCCTGAGAAACAGAAACCTACCTGGGAAAAAACCTGAAGTTACCTCTTATCATGTCCTTGAGATACACAGCCCGCTCTGTCTGGGACTCCTGCCATGACCAAATTGGTAGAACTTAAAGCCAATGGAAAAAAAAGGGGGGAGGGGTGTGTGTGCAACGAGACATTTTAAATTTCAAGCAAAAAACTGTGAGGTCTCTTTCCAGATTTATGCGTCTTCATGTATCTCCATCCTTGGACAAAATTGCTAAAGGCTAATTATCAGTGAGCTGTATTTAATAGGCCTAAAGAGAAGAGCTTAGAAAGCAAACAGTTCTAAATTCAAGAAAATGAAACGGAATGATTTCAGTCTTGTATAAACTGGGAAATATTTATTACTGAATTGATACCTGGTATTGATGTCTGTTTGTTGATCTAATTAACACAGACATTGTGAAGAGACTTTTACAACTGACATACCTTTGGGTGATTTATATTTCCCAGTCTACAAAATGATGATATAAAGTCCTGTTCATGGTTACTAAAGGAAAGTAAGATGTGTGTTTTTAATAAAAAGATATAATAAATGGAATGGCATTCTATGAAGGAAAAAGAAAGTAAGTCTAAACCTACAGGTGACTCATCTCTAAAATTGGCAAAGGATGTGATAAGTGCAGAAAGTATAAAAAAAGTTTGTGACAAGTGGAAGAGAGTTTTGTGCCTGGTACATGTTTCTTAAGACATTAACCTGAGCTTTGAACTCTTTTATTGTTACTTTGACTAAATATTGCTTAGTCAACTATTGCTTCACAGTGAATGTAAGCTGGAATTTGGTTTTCTCTCCCTGTTAAAAGAACAAAATTTTCTTGGAATATGGCTTTTGATAACAGACTAAGTCACACATAGAAAAAACTCACTCTGCTTCTACAAAAATTAACCATTCATCAGGGAGCTTAAAGCGGATAAACAATGGCTATAAACCAAATAGTTGGGGCTATGGGAAATCCAAGATGGCCACTTGGCTTTTCCTGGCTCCCTGACAAACTCACTTTTATTTGATAAGAAAAAGCCTTTCCTGGCTTCAGGGTTAATGTCTCACAATGGAGAAGACATGGTTAACATGTGTTTTTTATAATCTCCAGTGATTGGAGCACCCACTTTGCTGGACAGGTCATACCGACATTGGCAAAAAAAGCTTCACAAGTTGGGAGACTATTGCTTTCACTGGCATCCTCTGTTTTGGGGCAAGGATGGCAGAACAAAGGGATCAATTGCATGAGATTAAATAGACTGCTAAATATGATTGCAAATTTCATGGCTTTTTGTCTGACATAATGCTGGCTTCTAATCTTTGTTTTCATGTATAAAGAAATTCTTCTCAAGTCATGATGGCTTAAAACAGTTTAGTGATTTACACCTGTGGGTAAAATTAAAATATTTTTCTTTTCTCTCTGCCTTGTCCCTCTAGAAATTGAGACACTTGGGTTCTAAACAGCCTCATCAAAGTAAAAAAGACTGTCTCCTGACATATACAGAAATCTCAAAGTATACTGGGGACCTCTAAAAGAAAAATCCACCCAACTTATGTCAGGCCAATAGCATCTATTATGTTTCACTGCATATTAAGTTCTAGTTTTAGGAATTAAAGACTGCATTTACTAAGATTCACTTCTGAGTTCCTTGTGGTTCTGTTATATTGCTAAGAGCTTTAATCCAGTTATTAAAAATGACACTCTGAGTTTGTTTCTAAAGCTTATTTCAGTAACCAGTCCTTGAATAAAGGTCAGATGCTCCAGGACCTACAACCAGGAGAATAACAGCAGGCTATAGTCATTTAGCAAACTGAATTCGGATGACCTGGAGATGTCACTAGCCTATACCTGAGTTCTTGACTTATGTCCTTACTCATGATTTTACTATTGCTACTAAATATATTGTTTTCTATATTGCTTGTTTCAACATGTTGTCCCTTACATTATCAAGGATGTGACTGAGCCACTGATATAATGATGATATATAGTTCCATATGAAATCCACAGCTATCAGGGTGTGACTCTGTATATGAGAAGAAACAACAAGAGGGAATATTTTCCTGGACCAAGAGTCTAGTGAGACAGGTGCTGTCCAGAGACTTTTGCTAGTCACAGGGCCTAGTCCGGTATCAGGACATTGAGTGGCCTATCGGTGAAATCTGTGATAGACTTGAGAACAAGCCTTCCCAGCACTGTAGGACAAGATGGTCATGAAATGCCCCCCAACTATGGTCAAACTCATGGCCATAAAGGGGCCCTATGACTGGAAACACTTGCCATCTGCCACTACAAAGAGTAATCATGGACGCTACAGCTGCTGACCATCAACATCCCCTGAAAGGAGTTCAGGGGGAGAATCAGAAATTAGGTACTCGCTCTGTGTTCTGGGAAAAAAAAAAAACAAAAAAAAATGGACAAGGCAGGCCTTTGGATAGTTTAGTATTTTCAGGTAAAGATTTTCTTGAACCCAAATTCTTACATCTTCTTATAATTAGAAAAACACTAAAATCGTTAATGGTGACAGCTACTTTGGCTTATACATTAATACCACAATACGAGGCTAAAACTTGCTTAGACAAATTTAGACAATAAGTCTCCTTAAAGTAGCTGTGTATGTTGTGGTTCACATTAATTCTCCTAAAAAAATGTTAAGATTTATTTTGTCTGTTAAGGCTCAGGTTGTCACTCTTTCAACTACTAACTGGATTTGTTATACCTATATTCAAAATGTATATGAACATGCCAGATGACTTCATTCTTATAAACAGGGCAGCCCAAGTGTTGACTGTATCTAGACCAAGATCAAAGTTACTACCAAATGTAACCCGATTCCTATTCTTGCTTGGACTGCTGATTACAATCGTTCTCGTCCAGTTTGTTCCTTCTAAAGGATACAATGTCTTCAAAGACAAAGTAATGGTGATGCAGAGATTCTGATCACTCTTCGAAATGGACTACCTTGATGTTCCACTCTGGTCGCAGATGCAATCACGGTTCACAAGCTCTCCTTGCTGGAAAACTGTCTTGAGTGTAGTAATTGTAGTTATCTTATTCTTGTTGTTTGTGCCTTATATCTGTAACTGTATAATGAATTTTGTATTTAAGCAGCATAAGCACTTAAGTTACAAATGATTATTCAAGCTCCTGTGATTCTCACAGACTCCTCTAGCTATTACTTGGGGCACCTGGATCAGAGATCCTCAATATAAGGGTAAGGAGAATATGCTGCCTCAATAATTTATTGTCTGTGCCCCTTACCAGCAGGAAGAAGTTATATAATGATTTCTCTGCCCCTTCCCCTGGCAACCATAAAAAAAAAAAAAAAAAAATGGAGGATGAAAGAGATAAAGCTTAGCCAGGCACTCCAAGGCCCTTTAAGGAGGAGGTGAACTTTCTCACTCATGCTTTCCTTAAGCTTTATGCAACAATGTATCTTACTCAAGAGTTGGCCTTTGCTTCCCAGTGATCACACAACACAACCTCTTACTCATGGAAATGCGTTTCTTAGGCTCCATGCTAATGATTAAAATTGTAACAAACCTTGTCTGGGAACCTGTCTCTCAAGACTTGTACCCCTGATTACATAGCAACAGTATATCTCACCCAGAGATGTTGTCCAGAACCATTTCCCCGGTTAATCTTGTGCCAAAGTTATTTCAGGATGCGTGCCTTGGAAAAGGGTCTGATGGAACTCCTACAGTCTTGAAGTATTCTTTTCATCTATTCTCAGCAGCTAGTTGAAAAGTATAGACCTTAAATTAGTGAGGTGGGTACTCTCCTATCCCCTTCTGATGTCTATGTCAGAAGCTTTCTTGGTCCTGTCACTCTAAATAAAATTTTGCACACAAAGCTCTCAGTGACTGAGACCTGTCTTGGTCTTGGAGTTAAATCTTCTCCTTTGGAGACCATGGATCCAGTGGCACTGTTCACCATTCACCATAAGATATCACAGACTTCAGTTTTAATTTTGAAATATTTAGTGACAAAATACTCAATGTTTAACTCATTATTCTTTTGAAAAATGCCATTGTCCAATTTTATTTTTAAAATATACTCTATATTCCATATAAGACCAGAAGAGATCCTCACTGGCTTTTAATTACATATGAATATATGAATGTTAGAGAAGAATTGAGGGATTTGCAATAGACGATCTTTCCTTTTATAATAAAGACTGCTTCCATTCGAGTTTCACTTGTTTCTCTTTAAAGAACTGTAATTTCTTCACATAAGTCTAGCTTCGGTTTAAGCACTACATATTTGCAGTTTATTTCCAGAACGGATATTGCTGCAGTGAAACTACTATGTCACCAGTACACTATGAATTATTATTAGTTTGATTCTTGTGCAAACATATGCATTCTTGAAAAATAAAATTTCTACTTTTCTAATAATTAAACCTATTTACTAGATGTATGGCTTGTTTCCTCAGTTTAAAAGAAATATATATATATATATATATATGATAGCATATATTATGCATAATGTATATGCATATTAGATAATACAGATAAGTAAAATAAGAAAATAAAAGTCAGCAATAATTCCACTACCCAGATAACACTGCTAACACCATGATGGTTGTCTTTCCACATGTTTTACAAAACTGTGATTATATTGTGCATAATAATGTGCCTTTCCAACATGATACTATGTCATGAAATTTCTTTGCAAGTTATTAAGTAGCCTTTTGGAATTCATAAGTTTAATGAATACTTCCTAAACATTTCTTATATGCCAAGAGTAGTAGAAATACAACAGTGAACAAGATGTGTTTCCTGCTTTAAGGAGCTTACAATATAGCAGAGATAACAGACCTCCAAGAAAAAAGGAAGAGAGACGTAAAAATAATACCTAACACAGAGCACTCACTGAGAACTAGGCACTTTTCTGTAGACTTTTATTTTATTTTTTATTGGATATTGTTGCTTTCTTAAATAGGCTTTATGCCTATTTACCCATTTAACTTCTACAGCACTATAAAGCAGGTGTTATTATTAGAACTATTTGATGGATGAGTAAAGCAAGAAATAGTTATGTGGGATTAGTCCAAAGTTGCACAGCTAGTAAATGATGGAGCTGGAGCTGGGATCTGCATCAGTGTTTCTAGAGACAACATCTTTTATCTCTATTCTATATCAATTTCTACTGAATAAATAATTATTAAATAGCAATTAAAGTTTATTTCATGAATGGAATAAACAAGGTATATTGTTAGTGTATATAAGAAGGAAGGGGTATATTTTTAGAAGGGTGGTCAGAGAGTGTCTCTTTGGCGGAAGTATTTATGCAGAGACTTGAAGGGTAGGAGGAAGCCAGACATTCAGAGAACTGAGAGAAGAAGTTTCAGGCAGAGGGAATCTATAAAAGAGTTCCTTGAGTTTGGTTAGAGCCTGATACACTTGAAGAAAAAGGAAAGAAGGTCAGGTGTCCAGAGTAGAGAGAGAATGAGAAGGAAAGTGTTTCAGGGCGACATGAGAAAGAGGTGAGTGCAAAATTCGCCAGGGCTTTGTTTCAAGTGTGGATTTTACTCTTATCTTACGTGGCACATGACTGAGAGGGTGGCTGGGGTGTCAGGGGAGTCAAGGCAGAAGACTCTTGTAGTCATTCAGCTGAGAGATGGCATTGGCTTAGATTAGCATTCTCCACAAGGACAGATGGCAAGAAGTGAAAAACTGAAAATATGTTTTGGAGACGGAATTTATAATACATTCTGATCAGATGGGGTCAGCTTCCCGGTGACTCAGTCAGTAAAGAATCCACCTGCATCGGGTGGGAAAATCCCCTGGAGGAGGGCTTGACAATCCATTCCAGTATTCTTGCCTGGAGAACCCCCATGGGCAGAAGAGCCTGGTGGGCTACAGTCCATGAGGTCACAAAGATTCAGACACAACTTTGAGACTAAGTACACACAACACAATAGTAATTAAACACCCTCTCTATGCTGGAGTCCTGTCCTATGTCTTGGTGACAAGAGGTGTTCTAGATCACAAAACCCTGCCTTCAAAAGCCAGCAAAGAGGGGACAGTCGCCAAGAAATCCATATAATTTAAGCACAGGGAGAACCTAAGAAGAAGTACAGGGTAAAGAAGAAAATTGACAATGAACTGTTCTAGGGTCTAATCACGGAGACCATCACCCAAGAGAGCATTTAAGCAGAGATATGAGTTAGCAAAGCAAGAGCTCCCAGGGAATAGAGTCAATTAGAAAGCCAGCAGGAACAAAAATACAGGAAGGCTCCTGTGACTGGAGAAGGGTGCTCAAGGGGTGGGGTCAGGGAGACAGACATGAACCAGATTATTAGGGCATTTAGATTTAATTCAAATATAATAGGAAAACCTTTGGTGGTTTTGGGTAAAGAGTTGAGATTAATTGATTATATTTTTATTTTTTTAAATTTTATTTTCAATTTTATTTATTTATGCCTGGAGAACCCCCATGGGCAGAAGAGCCTGGTGGGCTACAGTCCATGAGGTCACAAAGATTCAGACACAACTTTGAGACTAAGTACACACAACACAATAGTAATTAAACACCCTCTCTATGCTGGAGTCCTGTCCTAT
Source organism: Madoqua kirkii (assembly GCA_006408675.1). Classification (NCBI taxonomy): domain Eukaryota; kingdom Metazoa; phylum Chordata; class Mammalia; order Artiodactyla; family Bovidae; genus Madoqua; species Madoqua kirkii. The sequence goes on along the minus strand of SJYC01125457.1, from coordinate 28,650 downwards.
GTCTTGGTGACAAGAGGTGTTCTAGATCACAAAACCCTGCCTTCAAAAGCCAGCAAAGAGGGGACAGTCGCCAAGAAATCCATATAATTTAAGCACAGGGAGAACCTAAGAAGAAGTACAGGGTAAAGAAGAAAATTGACAATGAACTGTTCTAGGGTCTAATCACGGAGACCATCACCCAAGAGAGCATTTAAGCAGAGATATGAGTTAGCAAAGCAAGAGCTCCCAGGGAATAGAGTCAATTAGAAAGCCAGCAGGAACAAAAATACAGGAAGGCTCCTGTGACTGGAGAAGGGTGCTCAAGGGGTGGGGTCAGGGAGACAGACATGAACCAGATTATTAGGGCATTTAGATTTAATTCAAATATAATAGGAAAACCTTTGGTGGTTTTGGGTAAAGAGTTGAGATTAATTGATCTATATTTTTATTTTTTTAAATTTTATTTTCAATTTTATTTATTTATTTTACTTTACAAGATTGAATTGGTTTTGCCATACATTCACATGAATCAGCCATGGGTTTACATGTGTTCCCCATCCTGAACCCCCCTCCCACCTCCTTCCCCATCCCATCCCTCTGGGTCATCCCAGTGCACCAGCTCCAAGCACCCTGTATCATGTGTTGAACCTGGACTGGCGATTCGTTTCACATGTGATAATTTACATATTTCAAGGCCATTCTCCAAAATCATCCTACCCTCTTCCTCTTCCACAGAGTCCAAAGACTGTTCCATACATCTGTGTGTCTTTTGCTGTCTTGCATACAGGGTTATCGTTACCATCTTTCTAAATTCCATATATATGTTAGTATACTGTATTGGTGTTTTTCTTTCTGACTTACTTCATTCTGTATAATAGGCTCCAGTTTCATCCACCTGATTAGAACTGATTCAAATGTATTCTTTTTAATGGTTGAGTAATATTCCATTGTGTATATGTACCACAGCTTTCTTATCCATTTGTCTGCTAATGGACATCTAGGTTGCTTTCATGTCCTGGCTACTATAAACAGTGCTTCGATGAACACTGGGGTACATGTGTTTATATGTTTAAAAGATCACAGTGGCAACTTGTATTGTCAGCCCAAACAGTTTTTTCTTTTACTTTTTTAGTAATGCAAGTACCTAATTGGGGCTCGGCTGCCCAGTCATCCAAATCAAAGAGACGTCCCACTTCAAATAGGGCTATTTCCCCCAAAACACACTGTTAGCCACAGGACTACATTAAAGGCCAGGGTATATGCTCTCTAATATCCCTTTGTTTTAGAGGTCATGGCTGATTTTTGTAACTGATCATTTGTGCCACTTATCTTTTCTCTTCCCATTATTTAAAATTTTCCTAAGTTTTAAATCCACCAATAGTGAGCCCATTATGGCTGATTCATGTTGTTGTATGGCAAAAACAAGCACAAACTTGTAAAGCAATTATCCTCTAATTAAAAAACAACAACAACACAGAGTGAGCCGATGAAACCCTCTGTGCCCACCCTTGAGCCTAATAAAGAAAAGCCCCATATACATTTGCTCTCTCTCTACCCATGACCTTGTTTTATGGTCCCAAGTGTGTGCACATAACCTCCAGGACTTGTAAGAAGTTTTGTCTCTTTCAAAGTTCCCTGATGGCTGTTGCTGAGGGCTTCTTGCAATCACAATAAGAATTACAAGGTCAGTCCAGCCTCAACATCAGTGATAATTGAGACTAGCACAAAACACTGCTATGGGAATTAGTAAAAATGGACCAAGAAAGAAAGTAGGGAAACCAGCCAGGAGGCTATGCTATTGCAGTATGGAAAGTGTTAAGGTGAACAGATTCAGAATATACTTTGAAGGAAAAAAACTCATAGTACTTGCTGATACATAGCAAAGTGAAAAGAAGGAAACTGAAGGTGATTCTTGTGACTGGATGAATGAAAATTTTATTAGAAGAACAAAGAGAACTTGAGCAAATGGCAAGTTTGAGATCCTCTTCTGAAATAAACTGTCTTGGTTGTAAAGTTAATTGACATGGGAGAGACTGGGAAAAACAGGTTTGTGGAGTGAAAGTTAAAGCTATGTATTATTACTAAGTATTAGAAAGTCAAGGCTACTCATTGCTATATATTATTCCCCTTACTGTGACAGCAAAGAATTCTAATATAGACCAGCTCCAGATTCATCTCATTGGAGAATAAAATTTGCCACCCCAAAATGTGTCTTTAACACGAGGATTAATTTAGGCTGATTATTTTTAAGAGACATAAGACTCAGGAAATTTTTCTTGTTACCTCCTGCTCAATTGCCCAAAATAATTTAGATAAAGGGCTTGCTCCAGGAAGAACGAGCAGCATAAATAACTAAAGAATAATATGAACTAGGTGTGGTAAACTGGGGGAATCTTACCAAGTCCTATTTGATCAAAACACCCACCTTGAGACACAAGTGTGTAACTGAACTGGGGAAGGCTATCAGCTTGAGTAGAAGATATTTAGGCACTGAAAATGGAGCCTGTAGAAGAGAAAGGAAGAAGAAGGATACTTCACCTCAAGAGTATGAGGGAAAAAACTTTCTGGAACCATGTGATGCACAAATGTGATTCTGGACAATTGTTACCTGGCATGTTCTTCAACCTCAGATACACAATGTACTAGCTACGGAGTACGTCAAGGCTGTACATTGTCACCCTGCTCATTTAACTTCTATGCAGAGTACATCATGAGAAACGCTGGGCTGGAAGAAGCACAAGCTGGAATCAAATTGCCAGGTGAAATATCAATAACCTCAGATATGCAGATGACATGACCCTTATGACAGAAAGTGAAGAGGAACTAAAAAGCCTCTTGATGAAAGTGTGAAAGTGGAGAGTGGAAAAGTTGGCTTAAAGCTCAACATTCAGAAAACGAAGATCATGGCATATGGTCTGATCACTTCACAGGAAATAGATGGGGAAACAATGGAAGCAGTGCTAGACTTTATTTTTTGGGGCTCCAAAATCACTGCAGATGGTGACTGCAGCTATGAAATTAGAAGACGCTTACTCCTTGGAAGGAAAATTATGACCAATCTAGATAGCATATTGAAAAAGAGACATTACTTTGCCAACCAAGGTCTGTCTAGTCAAGGCTATGGTTTTTCCTGTGGACATGTATGGATGTGAGAATTGGACTGTGAAGAAAGCTGAGCACTGAAGAATTGATGCTTTTGAACTGTGGTGTTGGAGAAGACCCTTGAGAGTCCCTTGGACTGCAAGGAAATCCAACCAGTCTATTCTAAAGGAGATCAGTCCTGGGTGTTCTCTGGAAGGAATGATGCTAAAGCTGAAACTCCAGTACTTTGGCTACCTCATGTGAAGAGCTAACTCATTGGAAAAGACTCTGATGCTGGGAGAGATTGGGAGCAGGAGGAGAATGGGATGACAGAGGATGAGATGGCTGGATGGCATCACCGACTCAATGGACGTGAGTTGGAGTGAACTCCGGGGGCTGGTGATGGACAGGGAGGCCTGGCGTGCTGCAATTCAAGAGGTCTCAAAGAGTCAGACATGACTGAGTGACTGAAATGAACTGAAATGAACTGAACTGAATGCTAGCTAAGGAAAAGCCAGAAACATTAGCTTGAATATCTGATTCTGCTGAGGGCAATCCAAATGGAATCTCCAGTGGGAACTGGGTTTGGTACTAATATTTTTATAAGAGAAATTTTCTTAAGGGCTGGACATTACCAGAGGAGGCCCACTAGGCTGTTGCTTCCAGCCAGCCATAAGGATCACTCTGTAAAATTTATTGGGACTGAAATCTTTTTCAAAATTGCAACTTATCATAGGTTTGATATGGGTTGGACATGAAAAACATTCATTCACACCAACTGAAGTTTAAGAATACATCTTAATATATTATAAGCAATGTAGTTTTTAAGGAGGATCTAGGTGTTCATGTTGCCAATATCTAACAATCTTCTAGAGGTGGGAATTTAGGCAACCAAATCCTACCTTTGTAGTCCTTTGAAACTCTAGAATCAGAAAAAAAATGGTCAAGTATACAATGGGAAAAGCCTCAGACAGCTTGATGTAGCCATCTTCACAGTGAAAAAACAATTTTTTAGGTATTAGACAGAATTTACTCTTGGGGCTCACCTGACTGGAACAGTCTAAACAGTGCCTTAGATAGTTACTGTTACCTGCTTTTACAGCTGAAATATGTACCCTCCCTAGGCACAATTCTATTTGTCATATATACCTCAAATTACATAACTGTTAAGTCAAAGAGGAGGATCCATCCAGTTCATCCTAAAGGAAACCAGTCCTGAATACTCATTGAAGGACTGATGGTGAAGCTGAAACTCCAATACTTTGGCCACCTGATGCAAAAAACTGACTCATTTGAAAAGACCCTGATGCTAGGAAAGATTGAGGGCAGGGGGATGACAGAGAAGGGGACGACAGGACATAAGTTTCAGTGAACTCTGGGAGTTGGTGATGGACAGGGAAGCCTGATGTGCTGCAGTCCATGGGGTCACAAAGAGTCAGACAAGACTGAGCGATTGAATTGAACTGAACTGAAGCCAAAAAGACCTTAAGTCAAACCATTACTTTTTCATTAATTTCTCTTGTTTTAGCTCTGACCCTCTGGGAGTTGAGATCATAGTTTATCTCTCTGGGAATAACTGCATTTCTAAGTTCTTTGCAAACATTATGCCATCTTACTTAAAACCGTGTATAACAGATGGGTTACCCAGCCTGGAGAGCTTCAGAGATGCAAGCTGCCCCAAGATCCCTGTGAGGCTGGGTAGATTAATTACACATATTTTGAGTCTCTTCATATAGAAATAGAAACTTTATGCCTGACTAGGGCATAGGTAGTATATAGTGACTGTGTGCATGTGTGCTCAGTCTTGTCCAACTCTTTACAACCCATGGACTATGTGGCCCACCAAGCTCCTCTGTCCAGGGGATTTCCCAGATAAGAACAGTGGTTTGTGGGTTGTCATTTCCTATTCCAGGATATCTTCCTGACCCAGGGACTGAAGCCGTGTCTCTTTGGTCTCTAGTATTGGCAGATGGATTTTTTAATACTGTGCTACCTGGAAGCCCTAGTACAAGATAGGTGACTAGAATTAGCACTTCCTAAGCTAGTTCCTGAGAGTCCCTTGGACTGCAAGGAGATCCAGCCAGTCCATTCTGAAGGAGATCAGCCCTGGGATTTCTTTGGAAGGAATGATGATAAGGCTGAAACTCCAGTACTTTGGCCACCTCATGCAGAGAGTTGACTCACTGGAAAAGACTCTGATGCTGGAAGGGACTGGGAGCAGGAGGAGAAGGGAACAACAGAGGATGAGATGGCTGGATGGCATCACTGACTAGATGGATGTGAGTCTGAGTGAACTCCAGGAGTTGGTGATGGACAGGGAGGCCTGGCATGCTGCGATTCATGGGGTCGCAAAGAGTCGAACACAACTGAGTGACTGAACTGAACTGAAGCTAGTTATTAGACTAGAATCTTTTTGGCTGAGCTTTATTCATCTATCAGACTCCAGGTGGTATGATTTTCAATAGTGAGATAGATTGGCACAAATCATGTTTTTAGACGTGCTGCATGATAAGTCGCTTCAGTTATGTTTGACTATTTCCAACCCTATGGACTGTAGCCCTCCAGGCTCTTCTGTCCATGGGCTTTTTCCAGGCATGAATACTGGAGTGGGTTGCCATTTCCTCCTCCAGGGGATTTTCCCAACCAAGGGATCGAACACACATCTCTTGTGTCTCCTGCATTAGCAGGCAGGTTCTTTACCACTTGTGCCACCTTGAAAGTCTTGTTTTTAGATTAGAACATTAAAAATTTTTCTACTGTTTTTTAAGTTAAATCTGATAGAAAGCCAACTTTAGACAGGTGGTAGAGACTACCACCCTTCCCCCATTAGGTCTACCTCTCAACTGTGACCTCATCACTGACATCATCTCCCCTGAGACTGGCTCTGGAGAGGGCAGCTGCTACCCCACGGGAGCCGGGTGGCTCCGGGACTACACTTGGAGGTGGTATCCACAGGACTCGGGTGAGAGGACATCACGGAACACCTACTGGTCCCTGTGCTCAGGTGTGCTCAGTGCTACATCTAGATTTCTTGAGGTCCTCAGGGGGCCTTAATTCTGCTCTCAAGGAAATATGTCACGGGCTAGGGAAGAAGCAGGGGACAGTCGGCTGGTGTCTGGTCGGGAGCCACCATCACGAATCATCAGAGTGTCTGTTAAGACCCCACAAGACAGCCAGGAATTTATGCTCGCAGAAAATAGCAGCATCCGCCACTTTAAGAAGCAGATTTCCAAACGCTTTCACTGTGATACTGACAGACTGGTGCTCATCTTCACTGGAAAGATCCTTCGGGATCAAGACATACTGAGCCAGCGAGGCATCCTTGATGGCACCACGGTCCACCTGGTGGTGAGGAGCCGTGGGAAAGGCATTCTGCCTGGTCCTGGCACTCTGCCCAGCGCTGCTGGCCACTGTGCCCATCATCCGGATCCATCCACCTCAGAGAGTGCTAGGATGCTAGCCAGGCTGGGCCAGCTGGCCCGGACCTCTCCTGAATTAGCCGACTTCTTTGGCCAGCTGGCTCAACTCCTCATGGTTGTGCCTGAGTCCATGGGGCCGTCATTGGAAGAGCCTGTGGTTCAAGGTCTGGAGAGTGAGAAACCAGCCAATGCCAGCTATGTTCCTGAATCCTCAAGGCCAGTGCTGAAACCTGAGCCAGCTCTTAAGGCGCTGGAAAACTTGCAGAACCCGGCCCGGCAACAGGAACTCCTGCAGGTGGACAAGCGGGGGCTGGAAGCCTTGAAGGCAGTGCCAGGTGGTGACAATGCTATGCGTCCGGTCTGCTCTGATATCCAGCATCTCATGCTGTCCACTCTGGCCCCTCTGGTTGCCTCCAAAGGCCACAACCCAGTTCAGAGCTTTGCAGAAGGGTCATCAATCCTCACAGTTGTACTAACATCACCACCACGGCACCCACGGTCTCCACACCCGCCAGGCCATTGGCACAGGAAGTCAGTGCAGGAGTAGCTGCTCAAGCCAGGGGTGTAATTTCAAACCAGGCCAATGCAGTTTGTAGGACTGGACTACCAGACTTATACTCAGGCCAGGATCTTCCTTCCCAGGAGAGCCAGCAGCCTATCGGGAAAGCCACTCCAGCAAGTCAGCTGAGACCATCACCCTCTGTCTTGCGCAGAGCCTTACATGTCCTGCAGCAGAATCCAGCTCTGCTACACCAGCTGGCAACAGGCAGCCCCCTGCGACATCATATGCCACTCCTTCCCATACTCACCAACCCACGGGCACTGCAGGCTTTGATCCAGATAGAAAAGGGCCTGCAGATACTGTCCAGGGAGGTACCTGGGTTGGGACCGTGTTTATGGTGTCCAGGTAGACCACGTGGTGCCAGAGGAATTTCTGAAACTAGGGGAGGACAGGGTCACAGAGCAGACCCTGTGCAGCCCACCTTGGCTGTTCTTCAGCTCCTCCACGCTCTGGCCAGTGCCTGCGCTCAGTCTACCCAGTCCTCATCGTCCTCATGTCCCCTCGCTGAAGACCGCTACCAGCAAGAACTGGATCATCTGAAGGCCATGGGCTTTGCTAATCATGATGCCAATCTTCAGGCCCTCATGGCCACAGGAGGAGACATTCATGCTGCCATTGAGAGGCTTCTGGGAATACCGGAGGCCTAGATGCCTCCAGCTGATGCTCCAATGCACCATCCCATGGAGAGGAGGGGGAAAAGGAAAGGGAAAGAGAGGGCGGGGGAGTAGCTTATTTTGGGAATTTCTCCTGCTCAGATCATGTGCACAGTTATACAGCCTCCCCTCACCTCCCAAGCCTATTCTACATTAAAAAGGATTGCATGGATCTTGTGTATTGTGTCAATTTCAGAGCAGGTGGGCAAAGAGAATATTGTTTAGGGGAGGGATGGATATGTTACATGGCCTTGGGTCTGGGCTTCATCTATTCTCATAACCGTCACCTCAGAGTAGTGGGAAACCCTGAGTTCTTTTTAGTATTTACTCCTGTTCAATGGGCAATGCAGTTTCCCACCAACATTACTGTCATCACCGCAATTCCAATTCCACAGTGACTGTGAAGGAATCCTGACGTTTGCTCTCCAGGGAAGCCACGGGTTTCTTCACAGACTCTGAAAGCCACCTATTCTTTGACAGTGTTTCTCTGTCTTGACGTTGTCTCCTGATATTTCATAAAAGTTATTTAACTTGCCTTTCAGTTAGGGCTTCTCCTTTGCTATCCACCCCAATGGAATAACAGACCTTAATAATAATGTTGGCAGTTCTCCTGGGAGCTAGACCTTGATACCTCTAGGCTGGTAGCAACTACTGGTTTCTATAAATTAATTTCTCCCTCTAGGAACTATTGCATTCTATCATTAGAATACTATTAGAACAAGAGACCCCCTCCCCTCCCCCGCTCCCTGCCACCCAAATTCCCAGAACTTCGGGGAGTAGAGTTTGCAGCCAGGGCTGCAGAATCCTCTGTTACTTATTGTATGTGAAAGCTGAACTTTGGTCAGAGATTGGAAACTATGGAGAACAGTCCTGTGCTACATCCACAAGACATCAGCCCAGAGTAAAGGCCATAGCTAGGTCCCTGTACCCAGCTAGTAACAAGTATGTGGTCCTTGCATCTCGTATTATTTCTGTAGGCAAAGCATGGGGAGGTGAGATGCTGCTGAAAAAGCCACAATTGAAGAGGGTTGGATGGAGGGTCTTTGCTAAAACAATTCCTCCTTTCTGTAATATCAGTGTTGGAGTAAGATTAAAGGTTTAGGGAAGAAGAGCGGGTGCTGGGCAGAATGGGTGGATCAATTCGCACAGTGTTCACATGAGCATGTATCAATCCCCAGAATAACACAAGGAAAAATATAGTTCATGAGATGTATAGTTGAATCCTAAAGTCAGGCTAGAACACATGCAGGATATCACACATCCCATCAAAATACTGTAGAAAATAAGCTTGATAGCCCTATGCACAAATTTTCAGTCAGACATGAGAATTAAAGGCACAGAGACAAATGATCTTACTCAGTACCAACTATTGGTTGGATGTCTACCAGGTGTAGATGTGTATCACAAAATCATACACAGTTTCAATCAGACACACAGCCAACACACAGAAATGTAAAGAGAATTGAAAACTACAAATTAAGATAAACTGGCTTTTCAGTTTTTCTAGGAAATGAAACTAAAATTACTGACTGTATTGCTTACTATAATACAGTTAAGGACTTAAATGTCAGTGTTAGTTTTCACTGGGAGTAAAATATTGAGAATTTCAGATGTTACTCCTTGGATTTCTTTCAATGTAAAGTACATGAGGGAGTACTCAAAAACCCAGGGAGCTGGGGGATAAAAATAAAACTAGCAACCACTCTCTTAGAATAAGAAGCCATTCACTTTTGAGAGAGTATAACTATTCCTTTGAAATTCCTGAAAGATATGAAAGTTATTTTCATTTTAAAGCTAGAGAAACAGACTCCAAGGGGTTAAGTGACTTCCCACACACCTGTGGTTGAAATTCTAAGCTGATTTTCCTGGTTCCAGCATCCTTATTCTGTTCACAGCATAGTCAGGTGACGAAAGTGTGGGATTCAGAGTGACAAGGGAAAAAAGATCTGGTCAGATTGGAAAGGCTTGAATTTATTTTATTATTTTGAAATTAATATTAATTTTTATTTTATATTGGAGTGTAGTTGATTTGCGATGTTATGTTAGTGCACAGCAAGTGATTCAGTTATACATATACATGTATCCATACTTTCAGATTCTTTTCCCAAATAGGTTATTACAGAGTATAGAGTAGAGTTCCCTGTGCTATATAGGAGATCCTAGTTGATTATCTATTGATACATATATTAGAGTGTCTATATCAATCCTAAACTAATTTATCTCTCCTTGCCACATTTCTCCTTTAGTAGCCATAAGTTTGTCTTCAAAGTCTGTGAGTCTATTTTATTTTGTAAATAATTTCATTTGTATCACTCTAATCAGGGCGATGGAAAGACTTAAGGTTCTGCCCAGAGTGTGGAATCTTATGGCTGGTAAAATCGGTGGATCAGAGTTGTGTTCTGTGGAGTAACTTCTTCAGAAGGCTCACTAGAAACAAGACCAAGAGTTAAGCAAAAAAGGACAGATATGATGCAGGAAGGATGGAATGATGCAGAAGGCTGGAGTGGGTCAGCTACACAAGGGAGCTGAAGAAAAAGTGAGATATATGTTGAACTTATTTAAAAGTATGTAGATATATAAGTGAGAGAATATAATCCAAGAATAAAAGTGTAGTGATTAAAGAATTGAAATGTGTGTATCTCCCTGCTGTTCACTTCTATCTGCTTTATGTGGAGAATAATATCTAGGCAGATATCTTCCAACTTGACTGTTTATATTTAAAAACAAAAGTCTATAGGGGCTATGCAACATTGGATAAGAGAAGTAGACAGGAATGAAACTACAGATCACAGCCACTGGAGTGGACATACCTTATAAAATCCACTCAATTTCTTGGATTCTACTAGAGTCAAAAGCATCCAGTTCCCATTTTACTGAGCTGCTGATTTTGCAGAAAATACAGTTTAATGATCACTATTCATATCCCAAGCTCTGTCTAAGCATTTTAATATAGTTATATAGTGTAATTATCACAGTAAGCCTGAGAAGTGATATAAAAAATGTCTAAATATGTTTCAATGTAGCTAGCAATATTAGAGAGATTGCACAGCTTTCCCATATTTATTTAGTGAGCATTTTACATGTTAGACACTGTCTTAACTTTTCGACATTCATTGATTTCTCTATTCCTCACTGCGACATTGAAGTTAAGTGAAGTGAAAGTCACTCAGTCGTGTCCGACTCTTTGTGAATCCATGGGCTATACAGTCTATGGCATTCTCCAGGCCAGAATACTGCAGTGGGTAGCCTTTCCCCTCTCCAGAGGATCTTCCCAACCCAGGGACTGAACCCAGGTCTCCCACACTGCAGGCAAATTCTTTACCAGCTGAGCCACAAGGGAAGCCCAAGAACACTGAAGTGAGTAGACTATCCCTTCTCCAGGAGATTTTCCTGACCCAGGAATCAAACCGGGGTCTCCTGCATTGCAGGCGTATTCATTTCCAATTGAGCTATCAGTTAGATGTTAACATTATTCTTCATTTAATTGTTGCCCAAACTGAGGCACAGAGATTTAGCAGCATGCTCAAAGGTCATAAAACTAGTAAGTGGAGAAGGAGGATGTAAACCCAGGTATTCTAATGTAATTTATTTATTTTTTGTGTGTATGCACATACATTTTTTTTAACTGAAGTATAGTTGATTTACAATATTTCAGGTGTGTGGCAAAGTGATTAGCACATGCATTATTTTTCACGTTAAAAGAATTTAATTTTTATTCTTTCCATTCTTTTTCAAATTCTTTTCCCATTTAGTTTACTACAGAATATTGAGCAGAGTTCCCTGCATTATACAGTAGGTCCCTGTTGATTATCTATTTAAATAGAGCAGTGTATATATGTCAATCCCAAACTCCTACTGACACCTCCAACCTGTCCCCTCTGGTAGCCACACATTTATTCTCTAAGTCTGTGAGTCTATTTCTCTTTGTAGATAAGTTCATTTGTATATTTTTTTAAGATTCTGCATACAAGTGATATTATATAATATCTATTTTTATCTGTGTGACTGACTTCACTTAATATGATAATCTCCACATCCATCCATGTTGCTGCAAATGGCATTATTTCACACTTTTTTATGGCTGTGTATTATTCCATTGTATATAAGTCAGATACTCTGACTTTAGACCATGTGTTTTTAATCACTGCCCAAATTTCTTGGATTTGGATTAGATAGACTTTAAATGTTCTTGTCGTTTTCTACTTGGACTCACAGAAGATAGTCCCACCGCAGCACCTAAACACTTTTGAAGAACAGGAACTGCTTTGCTTTCTAGTAAATCACAGATGCATTTAAGACAAAGGTAGAATATTAGGAGTTTTGTGCAGTAGCAGTATCATAGCTAATGAAGTTTATGCAACACATGATTTTTTGCTATTTAAAAACTTCTTCTAAAAGTAAAAATATTAGTACTTTTGTGGGTTATTCATAATTGCTCAAGGAGCCTCAGAAGTAAGGTATCTTCCATTTGATTATCAATAACTTCAATGCATCCCGCCCTTCTTTAGCCTTCCAGGGCTGCCTCCTGTGGAAATACATTCCACTTATATCAGAGGTCTCCATCAGGAAAATACATTCAGATAGCCATCATACATACTTTCCCCCCCTCATTTCTGATCTCTGCTCAGAATTCATATTGAAAATTTCCCCACATGAAGCAGTCTTGGAAGTCTGCTCCGAATCTCCTTGGTCCTAGCCCCATAGATTATTGGGTTGAGCACAGGAGGCACCAGCACATAGAGATTAGCCAGAAAGATGTGCACGTGCTTGGGGACTCGGTGTTGGCCAAAACGGTGGGTGAGGAAGGAGAAGAAAGCAGGGATGTAAAAGACCAGGATGACCCCAAGGTGGGAGCCACAGGTACTCAGAGCCTTGTACTGGGCATCACGGGATGGAAGGTGAAAGACAGCATGGAGGATGAAGCCATAGGAGACAGAAATGAGAACAGAATCCAGACCCATGGCCAGAAGGGCCACAGTTAGCCCATAGACTATGTTGACAGTGATGTTGGCACAGGCCAGTCGAGCAATGCCCATGTGCTCGCAGTATGTATGTGCCATGACGTGGTGCTGACAGTAGGGCAGTCGCCTCAACAGGAGGATGAAGGGGGAGACAATGGCTACGCTACGAAGTATCCCAGCAAGGCCAATTTTGCCTATGACAGTGTGGTTGAGGATGGTTGTGTATCTCAGTGGGTTGCAGATAGCCACATATCGATCAAAGGCCATGGCAAGAAGAACTGAGGACTCTAGAGCATAAATAGAATGGACACAAAACATCTGGGCCAAGCACCCATCAAAGGAAATCTCTCCTGCTTGGAACCACAAAATGGCCAGCATTTTTGGCACAGTGGTGGAGCTGAGAGCCAGGTCAGTGAGTGAGAGGAGGCAAAGGAAGAGGTACATGGGCGCATGAAGGGCACTATCTGTCACTATGACCAGGATGAGGGTGGCATTCCCAGCCAGTGCTATGATGTACATGGCACAAAAGGGGATGGCAATCCAGACGTGAGCCCACTCCAGTCCTGGGATCCCCGTCAGGAAGAGAGTGGCTGGGAGATGGTCATCGCTGATGTTCGATGCTGGCATTCTGCTTGGCAAATAAATATTCTGATGGTACACCTGTCCTGTAGCATGAGAGATTTGATTCCTTCACATAAAATGATGACCTTTCTGTGAAGTAGTCTTTCTTAGGTTGAGAAAAATATTTGTTACTAACTTGCTTAAGAATCTTAAAATACTCCTCCACATATTATCTGCTTTCCCTTCTTCTGCTGATTCTATACTCATCAATCATATTTTGAATTCTATATCCCAAGCAACAAGCTGAGTATTTAAGCGTCTGTTCAACCTGATGCTTCAGGGGTCATCTCCTTCACGTCCTTTTCCCATGCCTACAGAGACCTCTTTATTTTCCTTTATCTATGTTTTTTAAATTTCAGTGAAAGTTTCCCTGTCTTCCTGACACCCTTTTATTTTTCATGTCCATATTTGTCTCATTCTTTTTTTCCATTCCTCTGCTTACAAAATTCCATTTAGTGAGAGTATGTCTTCCCTATGGTATCTTCCACACTGACTGTGATAGTGTATCTAGTCATTTTGGTCACTGTTCATTAAGCATCAGTTTTGATAATTTAATAACATTGCATTGCTTTTTAAACTTAATGATATAATAATATGTTCAGTTTTTTTGTATATGTGCTTGTAATGCACCTTCCCAGATATATACCCAAAGAATCTCTTTGTATATCTCACTTGAAACATCTAGAAAAAATATAGGAAATTATGAGCATGCTTATATATCTCATGATTGAATATGTACAGCAAGTTGATATTCAAGAAGCATAATAGAAGAAAGCAAAATATACATCAACATGCTAGTTGGTGAGACAGCACTTCCTACTATGGCAAAGCCAGACAAAGTCCAGCATGCTCACCAATGTAATGTCTGGATATCCTGGCCAGATCAGAATACCAAGTACTCACAGAGGCTGACTAAGGGATGAAATCTGTGGCCCCAAGGTTGCTAACGGTGAAGATACCCTGGAAAGAGAATTTGTTTCTGGCTTTTGAAGGCTAGTAAGGCTTTACGGACACTCTTCCTTGATAGCATACTGTTGACCTTTGAACAATGAGGGTGTTATGGATGCCAATCATCTGGGCAGCCGAAGATTCTTATATAATCTATTACCTGCACCCACTCCAGTACTCTTGCCTGGAAAATCCCATGGACAGAAGAGACTGGTTGGCTGCAGTCCATGGGGTCACTAAGAGTCGGACACGACTGAGTGACTTCACTTTCACTTTTCACTTGCATGCATTGGAGAAGGAAATGGCAACCCACTCCAGTGTTCTTGCCTGGAGAATCCCAGGGATGAGGGAGCCTGGTGGGCTTCCGTCTCTGTGGTTGCACAGAGTCGGACACTACTGAAGCGACTTAGTAGTAGCAACAGCAGCCTTCCATATAAGCAGTTTCTTGTAAAGTGGCTTATCATATCCACTGTTTGGCATTCATGGATTCAACCAACCACTGATCAGTAAGTAGTACTGTAGTATTTATTATTGGAAAATCCACTCATAAGTGAATCTGCACAGTTCAAACCTTGCTATTTAAGCATTGACTGTATTGTGTCCTTAAATCTGTGTAGAATTTGGAGAAGCTTGAATTTTAACCCTGCTTCTGTAACAAAGTTGATATGTGAGTGGAAACAAATCTCTCTTTCCCAGCCAGTCTTCATTTGGAAAGAGCAATGACTCTGCAGTCTTTCTCTCTTTTCTATCTGTTCATGTTGCTGCATTGAAAAAATTGCTGCAACACTTTTTGCCTTCAGTTTTCTGTCTCTAAACTGGAAATGGTATCACTTGATCTACCGGCTTCACAAGATTTTGTGGTAGAGCTTAAAATAGTATTTATATGATTTAAAATTTGGACATCCCAAGTAATCTTCTCTTCCTTCCTTTTTTCCTTTGTTTCTTTAACAAACACTTTTAGTATACTACAAAGATAATAGACTATACTTAATATTTGAACCCCTAATCACTGGGGAGACCAAGTCCAGAGAGGTGAATATATGTAGTCCAGATTACAAAGCATGTTAATTGCAAAACTAAAATTAGACTTCATATGCTCTGATTCAGAGTTGCAAGCTTTTACTTCACCCAAATGTCCATTAATATGAACAATATCTGAATTCCTATGTCTTTTGATCAAGGTATTATGTCAGCAATTCAAAACGCTGCAATTATTTTATTACTTATCTGAATTCCAAAGTAGTAAAGAGAATTAGGAAGCCCACCTCATTTGTGTAGAGGCTTCCACCAAAGACACCAACTGCTCTTGGGCTCCGTACACAGGACTGAGATGCCAGAGGAGAGAAGCTTCGATGGTGGAGGCAGAGGGCTGGAATCACTACCGTCTTCCTGCCTCTTTTCTTCCCAGCTTATTCATGGCCCCCTAAGGAAGATATCAAGTGGTTATCATAAGACAGCCACTACTCTGTGTCCATCTGGGTCTGAGGATGAAGAAGATTGAGGTAAGAATTCAGCTGGATTTTTCCTCCTTGGGAAACAGTGGGATAAGGATATTGGACTGGAGCTTCACTCTAGCCTATAGTGCGAGCATCCTTCCCAGATTGTCCCTGGGTCTGGTTCTTTGAGGTTCTGTTCTCTCATAAGACCTCAATAATTATACTCTGTGTCTTTCCACTGAACACAGACATTGGGCAATCTGATTTCAAGAACTGTGTGGTAGGTGTGTGTTTGCAGGTAGACCACACTGAGTTTGAATCCTATGAGCTTGTGTAGCCGTGTAGTATGTGAGTGTGAGGCTGTATGGATAGAATGCCAGGTTGTGCAGGAGGTGTGTATGTGAATATAAAATGTTACTTAAGAGTCTAAAAGCTGTTTCTGTGCAGGTGCAAGTGGGAGCAGTAAGGAAGCAAAGGGCTCTGAATGTGCAATCTGGGCTGAGAAGTGTGTTCTTTTATCTGATGCCAAGTGTCTGGGCTCAGTGTATGTCCTCAGCTCATCTCTGTGTTCCCACCTCCTCTGGTCCAGGGATATGTAAATAAGGTTATTTATTGATTATCCCCATGATGCTCAGGTGTGAAATCAAAGAGGCCTCTAGGGATCTGGTGCACATTTTGAGAGACAGAAAGAAAAGGAAGGTAGATAAAGTAACTGAGGTAAGAAAGGGAAATTTTCCTTCATGACTTTTCAAAGAAAGTGGAAATTAAGCATCTAGTATATGATGGATTATATTTTATCCTCCCTTCTAATTTCTTGCTTCCCCCTGCCCCATCCTCTCATTCTCTTCTCTTTGCTTTATTCCTGTGTGTCTCCTTGAACTTCTTCTCTTGTGGGTACACCAGAATTCTGTGCTTATGAGGCGTGGTGAGATAATCATGAGAAAGCTAATGGTAGTGGACCTGTGCACACTCACTTGTGCTGTCAGATTTCACTTACAAACAGAAGTTCAAAGGTAAAATTATCATGAATTTCATGATGGTGACAGCAGAGTGGTAAGGAAAGCCAGAGGCCATTCTGAGCATGGATGTTATGTAATTGCCCAGGTCATATGCCCATGAAGCCAGTGCTGATAGGGAGTGACATCAGCGCTGCAGGTAGGTCACCTAGGATCCCTTGACATCAACTATCTGTCATGTCCTGCACAAGCATCGCTTTCATCAACCCCTTCCAAGACCAGTTATTCTCTCCTCCATAACTTCAGAATACTGTACTCACTTACCTTCTAATAGACTTCTCTTGAATAACTTAAAACTGTGGTCTTCACTGGAGTCTCTGAAAGAATATTCAAAACACTATATGCCCCCTTCAGAACTTTGACAACTAAAAATTATAATTCAAAGTTTAAAGGGTAGAAATAGACATAATTTTCAGTATATTGTGAATATTGACATTTAAAGCTCCCATATGACCATTTAAAGTGGATACTATGGACACTTTATGCCCTAGAAATTGTTAACTCACCATTATTTATTTCAAAGTAAATAAACAAGCTTTTCTTAACTGTCAGGAATTTAATACACTGCTTTGTTTCCTTCACTCTGCTCCATTTCCTCATACATATTTTTACTCAAATTTTTCATAATTACCCTTTTATCCATGTAATAATAATTTTTATGTGTGTTGGAATTTTTGTTTTCTTTAAAATTAGGTTCAAATATTTAGCCAAGTTGCTCAGTCATGTCTGACTCTTTGCAACCTCCTGGATTATACAGTCCATGGGATTTTCCAGACCAGAATACTGGAGTGGGTAGCCTTTCCTTTCTCCAGGGAATCTTCCTAATGAAGGGATCAAACCCATGTTTCCTTCATTGGAGGTGGATTCTTTACCATCTGAGCTACCAGGGAAGCCCTAAAATGTTTAAAATATTATTAACTAAAAAAAAGATATCATTGATTTATAACCTATAAAGTTTCATGTGTACGACATTATTTTCAACTTCTGTTTACATTACAGTTTAGTTCAGCTCAGTTCAATTCATTTCATTCGCTCAGTCATGCCCGACTCTTTGCGACCCCATGAATCGCAGCACACCAGGCCTCCCTGTCCATCACCATCTCCTGGAGTTCACTCAGACTCATGTTCATCGAGTCAGTGATGCCATCCAGCCATCTTATCCTCTGTTGTCCCCTTCTCCTCCTGTCCCCAATCCTTCCCACATCAGAGTCTTTTCCAATGAGTCAACTTTTGGCATCAAGTGGCCAAAGTACTGGAGTTTCAGCTTTAGCATCATTTCTTCCAAAGAAATCCCAGGGCTGATCTCCTTCAGAATGGACTGGTTGGATCTCCTTGCAGTCCAAGGGACTCTCAGGAGTCTTCTCCAACACCACACTTCAAAAGCATCAATTCTTCGGTGCTCAGCCTTTTTCACAGTCCAGTTCTCACATCCATACATGACCACAGGAAAAACCATAGCCTTGACTAGATGGACCTTAGCCGGCAAAGTAATGTCTCTGCTTTTGAATATGCAATCTAGGTTGGTCATAACTTTTCTTCCAAGGAGTAAGTGTCTTTTAATTTCATGGCTGTAATCACCATCTGCAGTGATTTTGGAGTCCAAAAAATAAAGTCTGACACCATTTCCACTGCTTCCCCATCTATTTCCCATGAAGTGATGGGACCGGATGCCATGATCTTTGTTTTCTGAGTGTTGAGCTTGAAGCCAACTTTTTCACTCTCCTCTTTCACTTTCATCAAGAGGCTTTTTCATTCCTCTTCACTTTCTGCCATAAGGGTGGTGTCATCTGCATATCTGAGGTTCTTGATATTTCTCCCGGCAATCTTGATTCCAGCTTGTGTTTTCTTCCAGTCCAGCATTTTTCATGACATACTCTGCATAGAAGTTAAATAAGCAGGGTGACAATATACAGCCTTGACATACTCCTTTTTCTATTTGGAACTAGTCTGTTGTTCCATTTCCAGTTCTAACTATTGCTTCCTGACCTGCATACAGATTTCTCAAGAGGCAGGTCAGGTGGTCTGGTATTCCCATCTCTTTTCACAATTTATTGTGATCCACACAAAGGCTTTGCCATAGTCAATAAAGCAGAAATAGATGTTTTTTCTGGAACTCTCTTGCTTTTTCGATGATTCAGTGAATGTTGGCAATTTTATCTCTGGTTCCTCTGCCTTTTCTAAAACCAGCTTGAACATCAGGAAGTTCACATCACTTATTGCTGAAGCCTGGCTTGGAGAATTTTGAACATTGCTTTACTAGCATGTGAGATGAGTGCAATTGTGCGGTAGTTTGAGCATTCTTTGGCATTGCCATTGTTTGGCATTGCCTTTCTTTGGCATTGGAATGAAAACTGACCTTTTCCAGTCCTGTAGCCACTGCTGAGTTTTTCACATTTGCTGGCATATTGAGTGCAGCACTCTCACAGCATCATCTTTCAGGATTTGAAACAGCTCAACTGGAATGCCATCACCTCCACTAGCTTTGTTCATAGCAATGCTTTCTAAGGCCCACTTGACTTCACATTCCAAGATATCTGGCTCTAGATTAGTGATTGCATCATCATGATTATCTGGGTCATGAAGATCTTTCTTGTACAGTTCTTCCATGTAATCTTGCCACCTCTTCTTAATATCTTCTGCTTCTGTTAGGTCCAGACCATTTCTGTCCTTTATCAAGCCCATCTTTGCGTGAAATGTTCCCTTGGTATCTCTAATTTTCTTGAAGAAATCTCGTCTTTCCCATTCTGTTCTTTTCTCCATTTCTTTGCATTGATTGCTGAAGAAGGCTTTCTCATCTCTTCTTGCTATTCTTTGGAACTCTGCATTCAGATGCTTGTATGTTTCCTTTTCTCCTTTGCTTTTCACCTCTGTTCTTTTCACAGCTATTTGTAAGGCCTCCCCAGACAGCCATTTTGCTTTTTTGCATTTCTTTTCCATGGGGATGGTCTTGATCCCTGTCTCCTGTACAATGTCACGAACCTCCATCCATAGATCATCAGGCACTCTGTCTATCAGATCTAGGCCCTTATATCTATTTCTCACTTCCACTGTATAATCATAAGGGATTTGATTTAGGTCATACCTGAATGGTCTAGTGGTTTTCCCTGCTTTCTTCAATTTAAGTCTGAAATTGGTAATAAGGAGTTCATGATCTGAGCCACAGTCAGCTCTTGGTCTTATTTTTGTTGACTGTATAGCGCTTCTCCAATTTGGCTGCAAAGGATATAATCAATCTGATTTCAATGTTGACCATCTGGTGATGTCCATGTGTAAAGTCTTCTCTTGTGTTGTTGGAAGAAGGTGTTTGCTATGACCAGTGCATTTTCTTGGCAAAACTCTAATAGTCTTTGCCCTGCTTCATTCCACATTCCAAGGCCAAATTTGCCTGTTACCCCAGGTGTTTCTTGACTTCCTACTTTTGCTTTCCAGTTCCCTATAATGAAAAGGACATCTTTTTTTGTGTGTTTGTTCTAAAAGGTCTTGTAGGTCTTCATAAAACCATTCAGCTTCAGCTTCTTTAGCATTACTGGTCGAGGGCATAGACTTGGATAACTGTGATACTGAATGGTTTGCCTTGGAGATGACAGAGATCATTCTGTCATTTTTGAGATTGCATCCAAGGACTGCATTTCAGACTCTTTTGTTGACCATGATGACTACTCCATTTCTTCTGAGGAATTCTTGCCTGCAGTGTAGATATAATGGTCATCTGAGTTAAATTCACCCATTCAAGTCCATTTTAGTTCGCTGATTCCTAGAACGTCGACATTCACTCTTTCCATCTCTTGTTTGACCACTTTCAATATGCCTTGATTCATGGACCTGACATTCCAGGTTCCTATGCAATATTGCTCTTTACAGCATCAGATCTTGCTTCTATCACCAGTCACATGCACATCTGGATATTGTTTTTGCTTTGTCTACATCCCTTCATTCTTTCTGGAGTTATTTCTCTACTGATCTCCAGTAGCGTATTGGACACCTAATGACCTGAGAAGTTTCTCTTTTGGTATCCTATCATTTTGCCTTTTCATACTGTTCATGGGGTTCTCAAGGCAAGAATACTGAAGTGGCTTGCCGTTCCCTTCTCCAGTGGACCACGTTCTGTCAGACCTCTCCACCATGACCCGCCCATCTTGGGTTGCCCCACAGGCATGGCTTGGTTTCATTCAATTAGACAAGGCTGTGGTCCTAGTGTGATTAGATTGACTAGTTTTCTGTGAATATGGTTTCAGTGTGTCTGCCCTCTGATGCCCTCTTGCAACACCTACCAGCTTGCTCAACATCAAAATTTAGTTTCTATCTGTCAGCCTACCTCTTTCAGTCACTTTCCTCTTTGGTAATCACTATTCTTTTCTCTCTATATATTTGTTTGTTTTAGTTTGTATTGGTCTGCTTCTCTGGTTGTTTATTTATGAATTTCACATGTGAGTGAAATACATGGTATTTATCTTTCTCCTTTTGGTTTATTTCCCTTAGCATGATACCCTCAAGGTCCATCCATGTTTTCACAAATGGAAAGATATCATGTTTTTTTATGACTTAGTAGTATTCCAGTGTACATACACACTGCATCTTCCTTATCCATTTATTCATTTATTGGAACTTAGTTTCCATATCTCAGCTGTTGTAAATAATACTGCAGTGCACTTAGTGGTTTATGTATCTTTTGGTCACTCAGATGGAAAAGAATCTGCCTGTAATGTGGGAGACCCAGGTTTGATCCCTGGGTCAGGAAGATTCCCTGGAGAAGGGAATGGCAAACCACTACAGTATTCTTGCTTGGAGAATTCTGTGGACAGAGGAGCCTGATGGGGTATAGTTTATGGGATCGCAAAGCATCAGACACAACTGAGTGACTAGCATACACATATCTTTTTAAATTAGTGTTTTTGTATTCTTTGATAAATACCCAAATTTGAAAAGCTGGATCATATGATCTTCCTATTCTTAAGTCTGTGAAGAATTTCCATACTGTTTTCCGTAGTGACTGCACCAATATACATTCCTAGAAACAATGCCCCAGGATTCCCCCTTTCCCTGTATCCTCACCATGTTTATCTTGTCTGTTTTAGTTTTTAACTTTAACAACTTGTTATCTTATTCATCCTGAAGCTTTTTATAAAGGTAAAAAAAAAATTAAGGATAAATATTATCATCATTGGAAAACAGACTCAGT
The DNA here is from genome assembly GCA_006408675.1 of Madoqua kirkii. Classification (NCBI taxonomy): domain Eukaryota; kingdom Metazoa; phylum Chordata; class Mammalia; order Artiodactyla; family Bovidae; genus Madoqua; species Madoqua kirkii. The sequence goes on along the minus strand of SJYC01125457.1, from coordinate 6,795 downwards.
GTCTTCTTAAAAAAAATTATTTAGCTATAATTGTTATACAATGTTATGTTAGTTTCCTGTGTACAGCAAAGTGAATCTGTTATACATATGCATACACAATACATATATCCACTCTTTTTAAGATTCTTTTCCCATATAGAGCATTGCAGAGTATTGAACAGAGTTCCCAGTGGTACATAGCAGGTCCTTATTAGTTATCTATTTTATATGTAATAGTGTCTTGTCATTTTTTTAATATTAATCATCCTGACAAGTGTGAATGATACCTCATTTTATTTCTACTTTTATTTCCCTAGTAATTAAGTGACACTGAACTCTTTTCATATGCCTGTCGGCCATCTGAGTCTCTTCTTTGGAAAAATGCCCATTCAGAACCTCTGTCCATTTTTAATATGTTTGCTTGTTTTTCTGCTGTTGAGTTGTATCAGTTATTTACATATTTTCAACATTAACCCCTTATTGGATATATGATTTGCAGATATCTTATAATTTTGTAGGCTATCTTTTTGTTTTGTTTGCTGTGCAGAAGTTTTTTAGAGAAGCTTTTAATCATTTATTTACTTATTGAGCATTTTCAGGCACTTTTCTACATGTTGTACACACATTCAGTAATTTGCTTAATCCTCACCATAATTCAAGAGTTCGATATAATTAATCATTGTCCCAATTTTACAGTTCACCAAAATAGACATAGAAATGTTTAGTGTAGAAAGTCAACAATAAAGGAGAAAGCATTCAAACTCAGGCCCTCTGATTTCAGATCTTGTGCTCTTAACCACTGTCCAAAGTCTTGGAGTTCAGACTCAAGTTCACTCCAGATGTTTTATCTTGATTTTCTTTTTTGATCACTTAACATTCCAATAGAAAAACCCACTGTGAGACGCAATGTCCACTCCAGAACAAAACTGACTAGCATTTTGGAAAGCTACACTCCCTTCTGAGATGATACAGAAACTACCTTAGTACCTTGTTCTGAGCAATTCAGAATTGCTCAAGGAGCATATTCAGTGTAATCCTTAACATGTCCTATTTATCTGATCATTCTTCATAAAGTGCTTCCTCCCATATCACCATTTCTCTCACATCATAGGCTTTATCTATGTAAATGTAGCTGGATAATTATCCTTCCTATTTACCTTTCATTCTCATCTCCAATTGCTGCAAGAACTCATGCTGAAACCTTTCACAAGTGAGGCAGTCTTGGAAGTCGACTTCGGATCTCCTTGGTCCTAGCCCCATAGATGATTGGGTTGAGCACAGGAGGCACCAGCACATAGAGATTAGCCAGAAAGATGTGCACGTGCCTGGGGACTCGGTGTTGGCCAAAACGGTGGGTGAGGAAGGAGAAAAAGGCAGGAATGTAGAAGACCAGGATGACCCCAAGGTGGGAGCCACAAGTACTCAGAGCCTTGTGCCTGGCATCTTGAGATGGAAGACAAAAGACAGCGTGGAGAATAAAGCCATAGGAAATGGCAATGAGGATGGAATCCAGACCCACAGCCAGAAGGGCCACAGTTAGCCCATAGACTATGTTGACAGTGATGTTGGCACAGGCCAGTCGAGCAATGCCCATGTGCTCACAGTATGTGTGTGCCATGACATGATGCTGACAGTAGGGCAGTCGCCTCAACAGGAGGATGAAGGGAGAGACAACAGCTATACTCCTGAATATACCCACAAGGCAGATTCTGCCTATGACAGTGTGGTTGAGGATGGTTGAGTATCTCAGTGGGTTGCAGATAGCCACATATCGATCAAAGGCCATGGCAAGAAGAACCGAGGACTCTAGAGCATAAATAGAATGGACACAAAACATCTGGGCCAAGCACCCATCAAAGGAAATCTCACCTGCTTGGAACCACAAAATGGCCAGCATTTTTGGCACAGTGGTGGAGCTGAGAGCCAGGTCAGTGAGTGAGAGGAGGCAAAGGAAGAGATACATGGGCGCATGAAGGGCACTGTCTGTCACTATGACCAGGATGAGGGTGGCATTCCCAGCCAGTGCTATGATGTACATGGCACAAAAGGGGATGGCAATCCAGACGTGAGCCCACTCCAGTCCTGGGATCCCCGTCAGGAAGAGAGTGGCTGGGAGATGATCATCACTGATGTTGGATGCTTGCATTCTGCTTGACAAATAAAGGGCTCTGTCCAAGGGGTGAGGCTACACCTGTCCTGCAGCATGAGAGATCTGTTTCATTCACATAAAATGATGATTTTTCTGTGAAGTTATCTTTTTTAAGCTCAGAAAAATATTTATTGTTATAACTTGCTGAAGAATCTTAGAAGTTTCTATAACATAAATCAATTTTTCATCTGCTAATTCCTATACTCATCAATCATGCTTTGAGTTCTATATCCCAAGAACAATGATAAGAATTTAAGCATTTGCTCTGTCTAACCCCTCTAGACTTATCTCTTACCACATTCTGCACATCATTCAGTTGTTTTTTTGTCCCAATACATCTAGGAATATTTATTGTCTTTCTCTCTCTCTTTTTTAAAGTTTACAGTATCAGTATTTTCTTTGCCCAAGGAGACTTTTCTCTTTTCTTTCTCTCTAATTTTTAAACTCTGGGCAAGTCTCTTTGCCTTCCAAAAGCTTTTCCTTTCTAACTTAGTCGTTAGTTGTCTATTTCTGCTCATCCATCACTTTCCAAAATCCTATTGAGCTGAGACTGCATCTTTATGCAATTGCAGACAATATGACTGTGTCTGTATCTAGAAAGTTTGATCAATATTCACCAAAAAACTTAATCCTAGTAACTTCTTAGCAACACAGTATTCACTTATTGCCTTAATGCTACAATATTTTGCTTACTTTCTCTGTGTTTGTAAAGTAACTGCCCAAATACACACCAAATGACTTATTTTTATGTCTCACTTGAAGTGCCTATAAAGAGACTCAGTTTAATTTACTTCAGTCGCTCAGTCATGTCTGACTCTGTGCGACCCCATGAATTGCAGCACGCCAGGCCTCCCTGTTCATCACCATCACCCAGAGTTCACTCAGACTCACACCCATCGAGTCTGTGATGCCATCCAGCCATCTCATCCTCTGTCGTCCCCTTCTCCTCCTGCCCTCAATCCCTCCCGGCATCAGAGTCTTCTCCAATGAGTCAACTCTTCTCATGAGGTGGCCAAAGTACTGGAGTTTCAGCTTCAACATCATTCCTTCCAAAGAAATCCCAGGGTTGATCTCCTTCAGAATGGACTGGTTGGGTCTCCTTGCAGTCCAAGGGACTCTCAGGAGTCTTCTCCAACACCACACTTCAAAAGCATCAATTCTTTGGCGCTCAGCCTTCTTCACAGTCCAATTCTCTCATCCATACATGACCACAGGAAAAACCATAGCCTTGACTAGACGGAGCTTAATCAACAAAGTAATGTCTCTGCTTTTGAATATACTATCTAGGTTGGTCATAACTTTTCTTCCAAGGAGTAAGCGTCTTATAATTTCATGGCTGCAGTCACCATCTGCAGTGATTTTGGAGCCCCCCAAAATAAAGTCTGACACTGTTTCCCTATCTATTTTTCTAGGCAGCCTGAATACACGCAAATAGTCCATAACTGAATATCTACATTATTTTGAGTACATATGTGAGTTCAGTGGAAGAAAGCAAGAGGTGTAGTCGACATGCTATCTAGGGAGATAGCACTTCAAACTACACAAAGTCAGCCTGAAGCCTTATAGTCCCACCAGTTAATGGCTGCATGTAACAGCCAGATCAGAATGCCAAGTGCTGATAGAAGCAGAATGAGGGAGGGAGTAGAGTGTCCTAGCATTCACCAACAGTAGCCATCCTGGGTGAGTGAATACATGAGTATTGTAGAGTGGTAGTATTATACACATCTTCCCTTAGTAATAATACTGTACACCTAAAAACATCCTTTGTAAAAGGCCTGGAATCCGGAGCTTTAGTTCCGAGTTTGTCACGAGTGTTATTTAACCTTGAGAAAATCTCTTCCCTTCTCTGCGAAGTCTCAGTTTATAAAAGCAACAATTCTGGAATCCTTGTCATAGCTTTTCTGCCTATTCACTATTTAGCATTAAAAAGTACCACGACCTTTTTGAGGCTCAATTTTTGTATTTATAAGTTAGAAATGGAAACACCTGGCTTTTTTTTTTTTTTATGGGTGATAAAGCATATAGAGTAAAGCATATAGTCTTTTAAAAATTTTATTTATTTTTAATTGAAGGATAATGCATATAGTCTTATTAAGTTTGTACACCAAAAACAAGGTGTTCCCCAGTTTTTACAAGCTCTTGGTCCCATAGCCACATATAGGAGTGTTACAGAATATAGTAATTGTATCTCTGTCTTAGCAAAATGAAATCCAAGTTCAGAGAAATGAACTGATGTAATTCAGATCATAACATATCTTACTTTAGAACTGAAATTAAGTCTTAGGTCTCCTGACTCAAAGTATGGTGTTTTTCCCTCACTTAACTGTCCATTTATATGGCTGATACTTTACTTTCTATCTTTTTCATTCAGGCACTCCAGTGTCATTATCTGCATTGCTATGATACAATTATTCATTATCTGGACTCCAAAGAGTCACATAAATGTAAAAAGCCCTTCTTATCTGCTTTGAGATTTTCACAGATGACCCCAGCCACTAAAAGAAAGAAGCTTAGGTACCACACAAGAGAGCTAGAGTCTTTTCTCTTCCCCTCTTTACCCAGTCTAGTCTTGCCCACAGAGGATGATTTGAAATGGTTATTTTAAGGCAGCTGCTACTCTGTGACCATCTATAGATAGGAGGACCAGAGAGATTAGGTATAATCAAGATTGCTTTCCAGGGAAAGTCATAGAAAAAAGACATTGTGCCAGAGCACCACTCTGGGTGGAATGGGGGAATTGTCTCCAACTTTTCCCACTCAGCCTTGTTTCTGGGTCACTACGATAGCTATGTGTTTGAGGTCTCCTTCTAAGATATAAACTTCAATCATTGAACTTGGAGTTCTTTCTCAGAACACAATATTTTCAATTCAAAAACATACCTGTGTGATTGACATGCATTCACAAGTGAAGAGCACTGAGATTGAACTCTGTAATGCGTGTCATATATGAGTGTGAGGTTCTGTGGGAGGCTGTGTGGAGGTTTGTGCAGGTACTATGTTCCTGAATGTAATTTTTTTTTTTTTAGATGTGAAAGTTGTGATTTCATGCATGTGTGCAAGTGTGATTTAGACAATGATGGGATCTGAGTATGGCATCTGAAGTCTGATCTCTTCTCAGTTTTAAGTCTTATCTGTCCTCAGTGAGTGTTTTCATCTTAGCTTGGCTGTTCCAGCCTCCGCATGTCAACAGGCTTGGTAAGTGTAGCTATTTATAACTCTCTGTGACTCTCAGGTATGAAAACCCAAGGGGATTGCTCTAGGGATTTTGAAGAAGCAGGGATAATTGGATACCCATATGCAAAAGACTGAAATTGGGCTCCTCTCTCAAACTTAACTCAAAATGAATCAAACATCTAAATGTAAGACAAATCTACAAAATCTTTAGAAAAAACTTAAGTGTAAGTCATTGTGTGCCCGTGTTGGATGGTGGTTTTATGACACACCAAAAGCACAAGGGACCAAAGAGGGAAAAATAGATAAACTGGGCTTTATAAAAAATATACTTTTAGTATTTCTAGATCAGTGTCAAGAAAGTGAAAAAGACAAACCACAGAATGAGAGAGAAGTTTTACAAATCATATACCTGATAAGTATCATGGCTGATTCACGTTGATGGATGACAAAAACCACTACAGTGTAAGAGGGTTCCCTTTTCTCCACATCCTCTCCAGCATTTATTGCTTGTAGACTTTTGGATAGCAGCCATTCTGACTGGTATGAAATGGTACCTCATTGTGGTTTTGATTTGCATTTCTCTGATAATGAGTGATGTTGAGCATCTTTTCATGTGTTTGTTACCATCTGTATGTCTTCTTTGGAGAAATGTCTGTTTAGTTCTTTGACCCACTTTTTGATTGGGTCATTTATTTTTCTAGAATTGAGTTGCAGGAGTTGTTGTGTATTTTTGAAATTAATCCTTTGTCAGTTGCTTCATTTGCTATTATTTTCTTTCATTCTGAAGGCTGTCTTTTCCTTTGCTTATAGTTTCCTTTGTTGTGCAGAAGCTTTTAATTTTAATTAGGTCCCATTCATTTATTTTTGCTTTTATTTCTGATATCCTGGGAGGTGGGTCATAGAGGATCCTACTGTGGTTTATGTTGGAGAGTGTTTTGCCTATATCCTCCTCTAGGAGTTTTATAGTTTCTGGTCTTACATTTAGATCTTTAATCCATTTTGAGTTTATTTTTGTGTATGATGTTAGAAAGTGTTCTAGTTTCATTCTTTTACAAGTGGTTGACTAGTTTTCCCAGCACCACTTGTTAAAGAGATTGTCTTTTCTTTATTGTCTTGCCTCCTTTGTCAAAGATAAGGTGTCTATAGGTGCGTGGATTTATCTCTGGGTTTTCTATTTTGTTCCATTGATCTATATTTCTGTCTTTGTGCCAGTACCATACTGTCTTGATGACTGTGGCTTTGTAGTAAAGACTGAAGTCAGGCAGGTTGATTCCTCCAGTTCCATTCTTTTTCTCAAGATTGCTTTGGCTATTCGAGGTTTTTGTATTTCCATACAAATTGTAAAATTATTTGTTCTAGTTCTGTGAAAAATACTGTTGGTAGCTTGATAGGGATTGCATTGAATCTGTAGATTGTTTTGGGTAGTATACTCATGTTCACTATATTGATTCTTCTGATCCATGAATACAGTATATTTCTCCATCTATTTGTGT
>SJYC01125456.1:0-24975 GCA_006408675.1 Madoqua kirkii | reverse complement strand
TTTTTTTTTTTTTTTTTTCAGTCTGGAGATAGAACTGCCATATGACCCAGCAATCCCACTGCTGGGCATACACACTGAGGAAACCAAAATTGAAAGAGACACGTGTACCTCAATGTTCACTGAAACACTGATTCTAATAGCAGGACATGGAAGCAACCTAGATGTCCATCAGCAGATGAATGGATAAGAAAGCAGTGGTACATATACACAATGGAATGTTACTCAACCATTAAAAAGAATACATTTGAATCAGTTCTAATGAGGTAGATGAAATTGGAGCCTATTGTACAGAGTGAAGTAAGTCAGAAAGAAAACCACCACTATAGTATACTAACACATATATATGGAATTTAGAAAGATGGTAACAATAACCTGTATGCAAGATAGTAAAAGAGACACAGATGTATAGAACACTCTTTTGGACTCTGTGGGAAAGGGTGAAGGTGGGATGATGTGGGGAAATGCCATTGAAACATGTAAATTATCATATCTGAAATAAATTGCCAGTCCATGTTTGATGCATGATAGAGGGTGCTTGGGGCTGGTGCCCTGGGATGACCCAGAGGGATGGGATGGGGAAGGAGGTGGGAGGGGGGTTCAGAAAAGGGAACATATATACACCCATGGAGGATTCATGTCAATGTATGGCAAAACCAATACAATACTGTAAAATAAAATAAAAAAAGAATAAATAAAACTAGAAAAAAACACTACAATATTGTAAAGTAATTAGCCTCCAATTAAAACAAATTGATTAATAAAAAATAATTTAATGTCCAAAACATATGAAGAGCTCTTATAACTCAACAACAAAAAGACAAATTAATTAAAAATAGACAAATGATTTGGACATACATTTCTACAAAACGAGATAGACAAATTGTGAATAAGCACAAAAGAGATGTTCAGCTTCATTAGCCATTAAGTTCAGTTCAGTTCAGTCGCTCAGTCATGTCCAACTCCTCACGACCCCATGAATTGCAGCACATCAGGCCTCCCTGTCCATCACCAACTCCCAGAGATCACTCAGACTCACATCCATCAAGTCGGTAATGCCATCCAGCCATCTCATCCTCTGTCATTCCCTTTTCCTTCTGCCCCCAATCCCTCCCAGCATCAGAGTCTTTTCCAGTGAGTCAACTCTTCTCATGAGGTGGCCAAAGTACTGCAGTTTCAGCTTTAGCATCATTCCTTCCAAAGAACACCCAGGGCTGATGTCCTTTAGAATGGACTGGTTGGATCTCCTTGCAGTCTAAGGGACTCTCAAGAGTCTTCTCCAACACCACAGTTCAAAAGCATCAATTCTTCAGCACTCAGCTTTCTTCACAGACCAACTCTCACATCCATACATGACCACTGGAAAAACCATTAGTCATTAGGGAAATGCAAATCAAAACCACTATGAGATATCACTCCATATATTAAAAGGGTTAAAAACAAAAATAAAATAAAAACAAAATCAGAAAATCACAAATGCTAAAAACATGGAGAAAATGGATTCTTCATATTTTGCAGGTGGGAATGTAAATTTTGGTGAAGCCACTTTAGACAACAGTTAGGCTTTTTTTCAAACAATTATACATAGCGACTCAGCACTTTTATTGTGAGGTATTAATAAATACTCTAAAAAGCTAAAAACCTATTTTCACATAAAAATTTATTTACAAATATTTAAAGAAGAATTATTTCTAATAAATAATTTGCATTTAAATAAAATTTCAGAATAGACAGGTCTACAAAAACTGAAAGTAAATTAGTTATTGTCAGGGTCTGGGATAAATGAGAATGAAGAGTGACTGCTAATGGTAATGCAATTAAATTTTAGAGTAATTAAAAATGTTCTGCAAACTTTGCAAATATGCTAAAAAAACAGTGAATTTATAACTTTTATGGTATATAAATTATATATTAAAAACAAAATTTAAAAAAATCATAGAATTTGCAATCACTGAAACTTGAAAGTTCACCTGCCTAGGATCCATTTACATATGTAACACTATGGACAAGGCAAGCCCTGGATCTGAGTGTAGGGTACAGAGGAAGGGGCCAGGTTTGTATCTCAGATCTTAGCTGATAGCCTTGTGGGAAAGCCAGAAATTTATGACCATGAGACTGACAAAGATTGAATTAGCTTCTTTTATTCTTTTCCTTTTTAGTTTTCTCTACTTTTGAGGAATGGTGCAGAGAGAGGCACAAACAGAAAGACAATCAATTAAGTAGGAAAAAAAGGATAAAAGGAAAAAAGGTAGAGATGGTAATGATTAACAGTAGATGAAACATGTTCCAAGGTCTCTACTGGATAAAAATTCTTATTAGGTTTTCTGAAAATGTTAAGTGATTAAATGAGTGGTCTTGCTTGAATGCAGTTCTGCTTTCGCTCAGTCACTTCAGTCATGTCTGACATTTTGTGACACCATGTACTGTAGTTACCCAGGCTCCTCAGTCTGTGAGGTTCTCCAGGCAAGAATACTGGAGTGGGTGGACATTTTCTTATCCAGCAGTTCTGCTACTCAGTGGTACTATAACTTTGAACCTAATTTGACCTCCTGGGCAATTAATTTCTCTCACCAGTAAAATGGGAAGATAACATTTCTCTCCAAATTTGGTTGTTAAGATTGAAAATGACAATGCTTAAAACTTCTTGATGGAGTCCAAGGGTAATTATAAATACAGAGTATTATTAATGATTATTGTGTTCTGAAAATTCCTTAAGAAGAGAAGGGGGACTTGGCATGGAGAAAAGAAACCCCAGAGCTGAAGGTCAGGAGGAATTAGTCATATTCTTGGCACTCATACTCTTCATCTTTCAGAGCCCTTGGAACCCACCCTGGAGAAGATCTAAGGGGTCATGAGGACCTGGTGTGGGGGCAGCGAAGCCCTGCTCAGCTGGGAGGAGAGAAGATGTTACTGAAGGTAAACATAAGTCCACTTGCCTACAGGCAGTAAAGCCAGTTTACTGACACTGGCTGGTGGTAAAGGAAGGGTCAGCATTTATTGTTGGAGGAAGGTGCCAGGCAGGAGTCTGGGGCAACTAGTGCTCAAAACCCAGAACTCCCCAGTGGGTTTCAGCAAAGCATTTTTAAAGGCAAGGTGAGGGAGGGGGTTTCAGCAAAGCATTTTAAAAGGCAAGGTGAGAGAGGGGGATTGCAGGGTCTGTGATCAGCTTGTGCACAATTATCTGACTGGTTGATAAAGTGAAGTCGCTCAGTTGTGTCCGACTCTTTGAAACTCCATGGACTGCAGCCTACCAGGCTCCTCCATCCATGGGATTCTCCAGGCAAGAATACTGGAGTGGGTTGCCTTTTCCTTCTCCAGGAGATCTTCCCAACCCAGGGATCGAACTCAGGTCTCCCACATAGCAGGCAGATGCTTTAACCTCTGAGCCACCAGGGAAACCTGGTGATTGGTGGATGGTAAGATATAAGATGGTATCACAGGGTTAACATTATCAGTCTTTGGGCTCCAGCCAGACTGGAGCCACATGCTCATGGTCATCCAGTAGTTAACTTCCATTTGGTGGGGGGTTCAGTATCTGTTTAACCACTCAAGAAATGTGCATTAGATACAATTCTTTATGTATTTCAAGGAGGAACTAAAGATTCTGTAACTGCCATACGACTGATTGAATTGTTACCAGTTCTCCTGTCCCAACTGCTACTTTTGTCACTGCATGCTCATTTCAACTATTAGTAGTAATTTTTGAGCTGATTTTTTTTGTGACTCAGGGGAATCCTGGGACACTACAGCTTTTGTACAAAAGAGAAGCAGGCAAAGGACATGGGGGAGGAGTCTACCCTAGGAAGGCCCCATAGGGTCCTGCTCAGTTACAGTTGTGTTGCCTTGGCCTTTGCAGACAGGTCTGAAACAACCTTGGGAATAGATTGCAAGAGGTGTCTACTGGGATCCCACTGTGAGGAGCCTGTCCTCAAATGGGCTTAGCTGGGAGACATTATGGCTTTACTATAGCTCTTCCATGGCTCAGAGCCTGAGAGGCAACTCCTGTAAAATGTGGTGTATATAACATCTTCTACAGCCTTGCCCTCACTTGGAGAAAACATAGCCCAGTCCTCTTGGAGCATCGGAGTCCAGTTGGGGCATTTTTCCTATCACTGTTCTTCTGTCTTCTTTTTTATTTTCTCTTTCTTCTCCCTCTCCAGGTTTAATTTTCCAACCACTGTCTCCCTAAAATCCCTTCTCTGGTCTTACACTTCCTTTCCCTCACCCAACCTGTCCCTTTCCTGTGTCACTTTTCCTATAGTTATCCTCTTTTCTCTGCCTCCTCCTCACTCGCTGTCTTTTCTCTTGCCTTCAGTCCTTCTCCCTCGATCACTTCTCTCTCCATCTTCTGCCCCCACTTTCTATTTGGCATGAACGCTGAGAAAAAAATATTAAGGAACAGAGAAGAGCACTTGCTGAACTCAAGCAACATCTCTAATCAGCATAGGAAAGAGGTACTAAAATTGGCCCTATTCTGGAGCAGGAAGTTTTTAGTTAAGGCAATTCTAGACTTTCTTCATAGAACATGTGACAAGATAAAGTGGAACTCAAGAGTGGGGTGCTTAAGAAGTGGGTGACCCACGCATGTCCTTAAGGCTGTCTTCTCTAAAATCCTCAGTGACAGTTTCTGTATGTGTACTAAAGAGAGGTCATTACATTGTACAGGTTTCCCAGGGCTTATCTGGCTCATCCTCCCTACTTCTTCAAACCCAGTGCTGTTCCTCAGCATCCCCGTTCTTCAGCAGTAATTCCCTGAAAACTTTGTTCCTGACACTTATCGCACTGATAGAGAATTTCTAATTTCTAATCTGATTGTTCATTGATGTGATACTGAACTTCTGGAAGAGAAAAAGCAAAAATTTTCCCAGGAGTCACTTAAAATAATAAAGTAATCAGTGGTGGGTAATTACACTTACGTGTTAGAAATTATCTATGAGAGGCAAAGGGGAACTAACAAGTTCCAAAACAGATAGGCAGAGTCACTTATCACAGTGTATTAAAGGATTTTTGGACATGTCATAGAAATATTATAAAATATTCCTAAATACAGTTCCTCTCCCAGAGAGCTGAAACTCCTCTTTGCGAGAGACCAAAGGAAAAGATGCAAGAGGCATTGATTACCCTTTTAGCATCCCTTCTCACAACCTCATTTGGTCCAGCGTCAAGGAAACATTTCTCATCATCTATTCTTGTTGAAATTTGAAAGTCTGTGAGAAGAAAAATTATGATCTATTGTGGAAATTAAAGAATGCTGCTTTTAACCACTCATAGGAAAAATAAGTTAATGGAAAGGATGCTTTTAATGTTATAATTTTTTCTCTCCTAATTTTTCTTAAACTTTTACAATTTACTTTTGCTTGTCTCTACCACAATTTATTATGTGATAATATGTGATTTTAAAATGCATATTTAAGTTTAAAGTAAATATATTCCATGACTTTTGTCAAAGAAAACATACTATATAATCTATTTTCCATCTAAAAATGATTTCAAATGATAATAATAGCAGTACTTCTATAATTCTTAGTATGGATGAGACATGTTCCAAGTTCAAGTTTTTTTTTTCTTTCTCCTTTTATCTTATATAGCATGTATGCATATGCATAGGGCAACTCTATTTTATCATTATCTAAAAAATAAAGAAACCGAAGAAGAGAGTTTAAGAAATCTACCTAATGTCATACTGCTGTTAAGTGAAAGCATTAGAAATCAAACCCAGTGTGTTCTGATTCTATATGCTCCACTAATAAAACTATGATGCTTTTTGAGACATGCTGACTTCCCAGGCTTACTTCATATATGCTTCCAGTGTGAAATGTGGGACTCTGGATCACAAAGTCACCTCAGGATGGGAACTGAATTACTGTTACAGCTCTAGTCATGTAACTGCTTCCCAAGAAAACCTGGAGTAATTCCTTTTCCTTCCTTGCACCCTTGGTTCTTCGTTTGTCTCCTGCTGCTGCTGCTGCTGCTGCTAAGTCGCTTCAGTCCTGTCTGACTCTGTGTGACCCTATAGACAGCAGCCCACCAGGCTCCCCCGTCCCTGGGATTGTCCAGGCAAGAACACTGGAGTGGGTTGCCATTACCTTCTCCAGTGCGCATTTGAAGGGTAGCTGTGATAATCATCATAAGGAAGTCAACCAGAAGACTACCAGTAAGACTTCAAGAGCTGGTCAACCACCCTGAGTACTTCTTGACTCTTTTCTGAAAGATGTCTAAGAAAGACCTCTTTTTCTTAGCTACTAGCGTTTCATGACCTCCTGGTCATCCTCCCAGTGTATTTAAGAATAAAACCTATGAATAATCATGATTTATGAACCTAAGTGTTTCTTTTCCTCCCTGGGAACAGTATAGTCTTAGACATATGATGTAATTTCTCCAAAAAGTCATACTGGCTAATGACAGTTGTCCCTAGCCTCTCATGGGCAACTTCAAGATCAATGTCTCTGATGCTCCCATCTTTATCTTGACGGGTTTCCCAGGAATGGAGGCCATGGAGCCCTGGCTATCTTTTCCTCTCCTTCTGCTCTATGCCATCGCTACTGTGGGAAACATCCTGATCCTCCTCATTGTTAAGGAAGAGCCGAGTCTGCACCAGCCCATGTACTACTTCTTGTCCCTACTATCTGTCAACGACTTGGGGGTGTCCTTTTCCACATTGCCGACTGTGCTGGCTGCTCTCTGCCTCCGGGTCCGGGTGATTGCCTTTAATGTCTGCTTAGCCCAGATGTTTTTCATCCACTTCTTCTCTTGGACAGAGTCTGGCATCCTTCTGGCCATGAGCTTTGATCGCTACGTGGCCATCTGCAACCCACTGCACTATGCCTCTGTGCTCACCAACGCCTGCATTGTGGCCCTGGTCCTGTGTACTGTCCTACGAAGCTTTGCCCTCATCCTGGTCTTCCCACTGCTGCTGCACAGACTACCTTTCTGCCACCCCCGGAACATCCTTTCACATGTCTACTGCCTTCATGTGGATATGATTAAGCTGGCATGCACTGATGTCTCCCTCAATAGCCACTATGGGCTGTCCATTGTGCTTTTCACCTTTGGCCTGGACTCTGCCCTCATTCTTCTCTCCTATGTACTTATCTTTCGGTCAGTGCTAGCCATTGCCTCCCCAGGGGAGCGCCTCAAGACACTTAACACGTGTGTGTCCCATGTCCTAGCTGTGCTCGTCTTCTACGTGCCTATGGTGAGTGTGTCCATCGTACATCGCTTTGGTGCTGGCCTGCCCCATGCTGTTCACACCCTTATGTCTCTTATCTATCTCTTTGTGCCTCCCATGCTCAATCCCATCATCTACTCCATTAAGACAAAGGAGATAAAGCACAGGCTTTTAAAGATGCTCTTCAGGGTCAGGTCCTGACTGTTTGGTTTACCTAGAAGCCCTGAAGGATTTGATGTTGGGGGCAGAATCATGTGGACACCCAAAGAGGAGAGGGTCACTCTGGAGGATGCTAGTGCTGCCCTTTACATGTTATGGTCAAACTTGTAGTATATTGGGTCAGTTCTTGACTGGACCATCTTGGGTTTTATTCAGCAATCAATTATATCAATGTTCTCTAGAGACATAAAAATGGTCTCTTTTTAAGAATAAACTATAGAATGACAAACACCACTACAAGGTAGGAGATTTTTTCCAGCGAACTCATTTTAGGACACTTGGTGATATGGCTGGGACTTCTGGTTATGGGCCTGCACAATTCTGAAAAAGACAGAGACACAGCTGGAATAATTATGGGCTGTTTATTATATCATTACCAGTATGTAAGTTAAGCTTGGGTGATTGATTTTCAATGTTGTCAGAAACCAGAGACCTTGTTATGGTGCTGTTTGAAAAGTTTTAAAGTACGACAGTTGTGATGATTAACTATGTGTCAATTTGACTGGACCTCAAGGCTAGGTATTTGGTTGAACATTATTTCTGGGTGTTTTAGTGAGGGTATTTCTAGTGAGTTTATTATTTGAATTGGTAAACTGAGTAAAGCACACTGCCCTCCCCAGTATGGGTGGGCCTATGCAAACTGCTGAATTCCTGAAAAGAATGAAAAGCAGAGTATATAAGAAAGAAATCTCTGTCTGAATGTTTTTGAATTGGGACATGAGTCTTCTCCTGCCTACAGTCTCAGATTTGAACTGAAACTTGCACCATTACGCTCTCCAGATTCTCAAAACTTCAAATTTGGACAGGAACTATACCACTGACTTTCCTGGGTCTGGGCTTCTTGGTCTCTGTAATTGTGAGAGCCAATTCATTATAATAAGTTTAAGATATCTAGTTACACACATATTCTATTGGTTCTGTTTATCTGGAGCACCCTAATATAATGTTACAATATTTAAGTAGTCAAAATTAAATTTTAGGATTCCTGGGCATGTTCTTTTCACATGGGAAACCCTGAAATATGTAGGCACTTGACCCTGCCAAAGTCCATTGAAATTAATGACCCTTTGTTTATATATTTCCTGAAACTTTCTCTTACTCTTTAATGTCTATCTGCTTCCCCTCAAGAAATCTGAGATCCCTAAAGGAGCAACTGTGTCAAAAACTTTGTCCATCCACACTTGACCACTATAGAGCCTTCATTAAAATAGTGTCTAATGATGTGACAGCAATATAAAAGAATAAATGAAAACAATGGATGAATAAACAATAATGAATGAATAGCAGGAGGAAATCAAGAGTGAAAAAGTTAATAGATGAACATATAAATTATTAATGAATTTCCTTAAGTCAGAATCTCATATTAGGAAATGTTTCTTCTCCTTCTGTGCTCCATAATTCCCTGCACAGAGAGAAATGCAAATGAAAGTTGACATATTTTTCCCTTATTCTTGTATTCCCCCAGATTTATTGAGATGTAATTGACATATACCTGTTATAAGTTCAAGGTGTAAAATGTGATGATTTGCTGCAAGTATGTATTGTGAAATCTTAACCCATCCATAGAGGTAACTTCTTAATTAAGTGAACAAACTCAGTCAATTTCCTCATCTGTGAAATGGGGTCTCTGATTCATCTACCTAACATGTTTGGTTTAAGGAGTATATAAAATGAACTGCTTTAAAATTTGCTAATTCAGCAAGAATCAATGTAAAGTTCAATGTTTGGCTTCAAAATATCATGTGCATCAGCCATAGTCTGAAGAGGTATTTTGTCTAAGATTTTCTTGAATCCTGAGTATAACTGTTCTATACCTGCTTTCTGTCTCCATTGTACTTGAAATGTACTTTAGTCATATCAGATAGTTTGGGTACTTTGTCTCCTCAACTAAATTGTATGCAATTTCTGGGCAGGGACTGTTTTATTTATCTTTGTACCCTTCAGTCTCTAACAGGACTTGAAATGTACCTAACATATACAGCAGTTGAGGAATGAGTTAATAAATGATTATATTTGCATACCAACTATCTCTTTATGCTTCACTGAATTACCATATGGTACAATGTTTTACCTTAAAATTGATCATAATTTCATTAAAGAATAATTTTATATAAAGATCATATTATTTATTATCTTAATACTATATGCATTAAAATCTGAATATAGTGAATAAAGAATAAATTGTACTTGAAATTTTCAAACATGTCATAAATATATCTTATATTTTTATATTGCTCAAACTTTATGTACTATAGAGAGTATATCCATAGATTAATAGAGTGTTAATATGTGTCTCACCTTTCATAGGTGTTTCAATAAATATTCTTTGAAAGAATGTTGCTGTATAGTGATTTTGGCTCTGTTACAAATAAGATTTATGAAGAAGTTGCTGCCATAATAAGTGGATGATACGTTTTCAGTGCCAGTATTTTTCTTGCTTCTTTAAATCCGAAGGACTTGAAAGCAACAATTTGACTCATTTAGGTACCTGTGAAAAGCTATTTGGAAACTTCTGCATATTTTCCACATCACATTCTATAAATTAAGATAGTATCCTTCTCTTGACTTTAGAAATCTGCATCATCTGAAAGAGGAACAACAGATGATTGCTGGTGACAGTCTTTATCTATTTAGCAAATTAAGTAGGAAGTTCATGGCTCTGCCTGGATTTATAACTTGCCAACTTGGAGAAAAGGCTCAGATTCTGTTCCAGTTTCGCTGGTGTGGACTGTGATTACAGTGATACGCTCACCATCACAGGGCTCTGCTCAGCCAGGTCATCGGATACATCTGAGGAGAGCTTTGGGCTTCTTTGCTGCTCCTGCTTAGTCACTCAGTCTTGTCCAGTTCTTTGTGACCTCATGGACTGTAGCCCAGCAGGTTCCTCTGTCCATGGGATTCTTCAGGCAAGAATACTGGAGTGGGTGGCCATTCCCTTCTCCAGGGGATCTTTCCAACTCAGGGATCAAATGCAGGTCTCCCACACTGCAGGCAGATTCTTTATCATCTGAGCTACCAGGGGAAGCCCCTGGGCTTCTTTATCCTCTTCCTATTATTTAACTTCCACTGTTCATGTAGTTTTATTGGTTTAATATTCCATTATTTTAAAGCTATAAGATGAATTATACTTAGTCTCTTTAAGCAAGATTAGGGTCACCTGTCTTTTATAAGCTGGAAGTGCATCCAGAGTCCATCTAGTCTATGTGTCTGCTTGAGCCACTGGAAGCAAATACCAGAATATTTACTTTATGGAGCAGAAAGAGAAGAAATTTTCTCCATTGGTGCTGGTTCTTGGAGAGCCTTCTAGAACCACAAGATTGGAGGAGTATAGGGCATAGGAGGGATTACTGTAATAGATCTGGGTCCTGTGGAGGGTTATTTGACCTTTTGCCTTTTTGAATATATAGCTACACAATTCTATACCCACTTTTCCCTGGTGTTTCCTTTTAAGGTCTCACACCTGTATTCATGCTTCTACATCTGCCATGTTTTGGCATCCTTTGACATTCTTCCTACTGCATTTATTTTAAATATATTTGCCCAGTCTTTGAAAATCAGAAGAGCTATTCCATGTACCTAGAAATCTCATCTGATTGCCCTAGAATATTGCAAATTCCCTTCCTTTGTTCTTCTCTAAAATCTCCTTGTATTTATTATTATTGCTTTCACTGAGATATTATAAATGTTTCCTTAGGAGTCTTCCAGACCTGACTATGAATTATTATATTGATTCATCTATACACTTCCAGGAATAAATTTGTGTCTAATGCTAAATGAATGACTTGATTTATAGTTACTTTTGTTAATGTATATCTACTGTAGATCTGTAGGGTAGGGATTGTGACCTTGTCATAAATAAAAATGAAGTACCTTTTTTTTAATTTGAGAAAATTTTTAAAAAGACCAATGGAAATGAACAATAGAGAATTCACATAAATCCATGCCTGTTGATTAGGGCTTGGATAGTTCCTAACCTTTTCCCATGACAATCAGTGTGACTAAGAGCAAATCTAGGAGTATATTAGGTGATGCGCTAAGTCCTTTGATCTGACTTATGTATGAGTGGGATTGCTGAGAAACTTGCATTTTCCCACCTGTTTAGTTTCAGATCAATATTAGGTATATGAAAGGTTCTTTCTAATCTCAACCCTTTACACCCTCCCCGATCTGGTTCAAGTATGCATCTCTTGTTACTAATCACTATTCCTTCTAGGTTTATCTACCAATATCTTCCTAGAACTGAGCTATTTAAGCTATTCAATAACTTAACTGTTTGGTGTACTTAGGTTAATACCCACTCCCAGGGGTTTTACTTTCAGGACATAATGTTTGAGTTTCTTTTTATATTATATTTTATTTTTAAGTTTTCTATTTTGTGTTGGGCTATAACCAATTAACAATGCTGTGATAGTTTCAGGTGGACAGCAAAGGGACCCAGCCATACATATACATGTATCCGCTCCCCCCTAAATTCCCCTCCCATCCAGTCTGCCACATAATATTGACCAGAGTTCCCTGTGCTATACAGTAAGCCCCTGTTGGTTATCCATTTTAAATAGAGCTGTGTATGCATACCCATCCCAAACTCCCTAATTATCCCTTTCCTCCTGGCAACTGTAAGTTTGTTCTCTAAGTCTGTCTCTTTCTATTTTGTAAGTTCATGTGTATCACTTTGTAGATTTCACATGCAAGGAATATCACATGATTTTTCTCCTTTTCTGTCTGATGTACTTCACTCAGTATGACACACTGTAGGTCATCTGTGTTGCTACAAATGGCATTAGCTTGTTCTTTTTTATGGCTGAGTAATATTCCATTGTATATATGTACCACATCTTCTTTAAAATGTTTAGGGTTTAAATAATCACTTGTTGTTCAGTCACCTAGCCATGTCTGACTCTGTGACCCCATGGACTGTAGCACACCAGGCATCTTTGTCCCTTACCATCTCCCGAAGTTTGCCTAAGTTAATGTCCATTGTATTGGTGATGCCATCCAGACATCTTATCCTCTGATATCCTCTTCTTCTGCCCTCAGTCTATCCCAGCATCAGGGACTTTTCCAGTGAGTCAGCTGTTTGCATGAGGTGACCAAAATATTGGAGCTTCAGTATTTTGGTCACCATATATTAAGTTATATGGCAGCCAATAGGTTAAATGTCTTTGCCTATTTTCTGTTGCTAGTCATCCTGATCAGTCTGTGACTAAAGTATAATTATAACTTGTTTTACAGGTGAAGAAATGAGACTGCATGTATGCTGGAAACTTTCTCAAGGTAAGTGGACTGAAGCTCAGGTACAGTGAGCTCTAAACCTTATCAGTTAATCCTATTACCTATGTTGTCACCCTAGTAGGTGTCCAATAAATATTTGTAAAGAAGGCAGCTGTATACATTAACACTTTCTTAACTGAGCCAAATACTTTTCATAATTTGACCTGTAATTATGCAATGTGTGTGGTCAGCCACAGTGAACCAGTGCTTCTTATCATGCTTGGAGTCAATTTCAAGGATAATCCAGGAGAGAATTTCACAAGATATAATAAATCCAAATGCCCAACTTACATGAGTTTGAAGCACTTTTTATAGGATATAGGATTTCTTGTAGGTATTGATCATAGTTGTAAAGTGGAAAGGCCATGAACTAACCTAGAAGATCTAGTTTTACATGTTCTGCCACTAACAAGCTGTATAAAATTGAGACGCCTCTTTTCCTTTCTAGGCTCTAACGATCTCTTTTATAAAATGAGCAACTAGATACAATATCCTCCCATGTCATTTTCAGTTCTGATCATTCCTATTCCCACATACCCATGTAAGCAACCAACTATTAAGTCAGAGAGGAAAGAACACTGCAGATGCTCCATATTCCCAGGAGTCAATGAGCTCCTGAGCTGATAATACTCAAGGGATTTCCTGAATGCAGCCTTATATTGCTCAGCATGGGGAGTTGATAGAGGAGGCCGGGGGTATGGGCAGGGCCCCCCACAACTGTTCTTGCTTCCTCTGCACCTTCCATGAACTCTCTCAGGAAGGTAAGGTGGAGTGTCAGACACTCCAGACTTGGGCACTAAGGCACTCTGACTCAGCTTAGAAATTCTGAGTATTATGACAATCTGAAGACAGAAAGGCTGTCCCTATAGGAGTCAGGTGTTTTTATTTTTATTTTTTTTAATTTTTATGCATATTTTTACTTTCCTGATTCTTATTTTCTACTGAGTCCTCTTGTTCTCTGAAATCTTCCCGTGCTTTCAGATTCAGACATTCATTTCTCTGCAGGGATACTACAATGGCTGTAGTTTGGAGGTAGATGTTCTGCAATAAATAAACACTCTTACCCATTTCTCAAAACAAACGGGTATATCGGGGAGGTCTATACAAAGACACGGGCTGCTTTGGAAGCCACTTGGCAAGACTCTATTTAGTGCTTAAAACATTCTCCAAATCAGGGATATTGCATACAGAGGCAAACAGAAATGTTTAGGAAGAGCTTGCATATATGAAAAACAAAGAGATTTTAAGAATGCAGAATGGAGGGAAAAATGCACCCTGAAAAAAAAGGATAGAGAGTCCTAATACAGGTGGAGAGACAAAGGCAGATGAAAGCCTGGAGGTGTGGATTTAGAGCAGGTTTAGAACTCAGAGTTGCAAAGTATTTGATCCTAAGAGTTTTCACAGTAGTTTACTTTTGGATCTTCACTACCCCATTAGCAAAGTTCCTTAGCCCCTCTAATTTACCAACAAAGAGAATCAAAATCCTGTGGGATCAGTGACTTACTGAGTGCATTTCTTATGTTGGGGCTTGTACTGAACACAGCAAGGACTGAAGCAATGAACAAATGTCAGTGTTGGTCTCGGAGCTGGTGAGTCAGAAGGGGAGATAAGTTTAAATAATTCAACAGGAACTATCACAACTCCGTAATAGGAAGTTCTAATACAGAACAGGCAGAGAAATAGGCACAAAAGGAGATGCAAATCTACAGCTTATAAGAGTGGTGAGGAAAGGAGAGCAGTTATCTCTGTTGCAATGACTGGTCAGATTTCCATGAAAGAGGAGAGCATCATTGATCCTTGGTCACAGAAAATGTGTTAAATAGATAGGTTCAGACATTCTTGGAACCTCTGGGAGCTGGGGAGCTGTAGTTAACGTTTAAATAACAGCAAAGAATATTGCTGTTATTAATATGGATTACCAGTCTGGGTGCTTGAGTACAAGTAGGAAATTCTGGAATTGTGACCAAAAATATTGATATAGTACTGGACCACAGAGGGCCTTTAACTCTAGACTTGTGAGTTTGGTTTTGACACTTTGGTAGTGAAGGGGCTTTCAAACTTTCTAATTAGAATGGTCCCATTTGCAGAGCTGCCCTGTGAAAATATTAGATCTATTCCAGATTAGAGAATAATATAGAGGAAAAAGATTCATTAAGAGGGCATTATTATGGGCATACAAATGTGATGTCTTGGATACAAAATATATGAATGTAAGTGGAAGGAAATGAAGAAAAGTGCTGGCAGATGCACTTAGGGTTCAGAATTTTCATTGACTGTGGTCTAATTTAATGTAGTAGACAAAGGAAAGACAGAAATAATATAATGTTTGGATTTCTGACTCTTAGTTTCAGGCACAATTACAGTATTATTCAAAGAAATGGAGAACACAGATAAGAACCAGTTCCATGATATAAAGAATTGATTATTAATCCTGTGGTTTTCAGGAGCTAGATACAATTCAGTTTGAAGGAAATTATTAAGAAAAGACTTCCAGCATATTAAGTTATTCAGGCAGAAACTTAATGCCATAGGATAAATGGATAGAAGGATGAAAAGATAAAGTGGGGGCATCTAATGCATCTTGATAAAAGTGTGGAAGGTTAGTGCTGTGGACAAGTATCTTTATATTCATCTACCTTCTAACTGAAGGGATGGAAGGAAGAACTGGGGGATTAAATATGAGTGAGAGAGCTGGGGAGTCATGATAAGCAGCATATTCAGTAGAGTGATAGAGTGGAAAGAGAAAAAGTTTACAGCTTGATAAGTAATTGGAATGCTCAGAACAGTCCAGGAAGTAGTCATCAGGAGCATGATGTCTTAGGTCTTGCACAAAGTGATGCCTGTTGATTGATAACAAGTCCATTGCTTTGAACGTGGGGAAGAGCATGGTGGAGATAGGCACAGGTACAGAGGAAGGTAATGTGACCTGTTGAGCCACCTGAATAACCTGAAAACACCAGGGGACCAAGAGGAGCAGGAGTGATGTGGTAAACAGAATTGATTAAGCTATAAAGTAAGGGTCTGGATGGCATAAAAGAGACTTAAAATAGGTCATCAATAAACTGTACGTCTGTCTTCTCTACAGGTGGTGGTCCTCCGGTACAAGTCCTCCCAGCATGGGAGGTATCCTCTACAACAGCTCAGAGTTGCCAACTTTCACCCTGACAGGGCTCCCAGGGCTGGAGAACTCCCAGCACTGGATGTTCTTGCTCCTCGGAACCCTCTACATTGTCTCCATTGTGGGCAATGCCCTTATCCTTTTCATTGTCAAGGAGGAGCAGAGTTTGCATCAGCCTATGTACTACTTCCTATCCCTGCTCTCAGTTAATGATCTAGGTGTGTCTTTCTCCACACTGCCCACCGTGCTAGCCACATTTTGCTTCCACTTAAGGAAGATCAGCTTTGATTCTTGCATGGCTCAAATGTTCTTTATCCACTTCTTCTCTTTCATGGAGTCTGGGGTCCTGCTGGTTATGAGTTTTGACCGCTACGTGGCCATCTGTTATCCTCTGCGCTACACCACCATGCTCACAGATTTCCGTGTGATATGCATGGGCTTGTGGGTAATCACCCGCAGTTTTTGCATGGTTTTCCCACTGCCTTTCCTTCTGAAGAGGTTGCCCTTCTGCAAGGCCAATATACTGTCCCATGCCTACTGCCTTCATCCGGATCTCATCCACCTTCCCTGTGGTGACATCACCATCAACAATATTTTTGGTCTCTTCATTGTCATGTCTACCTTTGGCCTGGACTCTGCACTCATCCTCTTCTCCTATGTGCTCATCCTGCATTCTGTACTTGCCATTGCTTCTCGGGAGGAACGGTTAAAGACCCTCAACACATGTGTGTCACATCTGTGTGCTGTGCTCATCTTCTATGTTCCCATGGTTGGGTGTCCATGACTGCCCGCTATGGGAGGCATGCCCCCCGATTTGTGCACACAGTCATGTCCCTCATTTATCTCTTTGTGCCTCCCATGCTCAACCCTGTTATCTATTCCATCAAAACCAAAGAGATTAGAAGGAGGCTTGGTCGAATGCTAGTGGGAACTAAGTTTTAAGCCAGAAACATGGGAAGTCCAAACCTCAAAGGATATTTACTATTACTCCAGAAATTGGAGTTTCCATAACCTGTTTTGACAAATTTTTAAAGGTCCTTTTCGTATTTCTGCCACCAGATGTATGATGACCTTGTACTAGTTAAGATCTGCCAAAAGGTTTTGGCGAGGTACACTGGGGTATAATTTAGAAAAATAATTGTTCACTTTTCTTTTTTAATCCCAAAATGCACGTCCTGAAAATTAGTCCTTCATTTTATCACAATGTGTTCCTATTATCCATGGTTAAAGTGAATCATCACAGAAAAAATAACTGATTACAATGGGACCACTGTTATAATGGTTAATGAGTCTTTTTCCCCAAGTCTCTGTTGAAGGTAGTTTTATTTTTAATTCTTTGTAGGCTCTTCATACTGCTTTCCATAGCAGTTGAATTATTTTGCATTTCCACCAACATTGTGCAACGGTCCTCATCAACACGTCTTATCTTCTGTTGTTGTTTTTAATAGCCCTTGTGGTTTCATAGAGGCTTCCCTAGTGGTTCTGCTGTAAGAATCCATCTGTAATGCAGGAACAGCAAGAGATGTTGGTTCACTTCCTGGGTGGAGAAAATCCCCTGGAGGGGGAAATGGCATCCCACTCCAGTATTCTTGCCTGGAGAATCCCATGGACCAAAGAGCCTGGTGAGCTACAGTTCATAGGGCTGCAAAGAATCAGACACGAATGAAGTGACTGAGCCGAGATGCAGACTTGCAGGCATATGTTTTAAATATGCATTTTTCTGATGACTGCATTTTAGCTGATGACTGCCGGCTATGGGAGGCATGCCCCCCAATTTGTGCACACAGTCATGTCTCTCATTTATCTCTTTGTGCGTGAAAATATGCATTTTTCTGTACTGTACTGAGCATTTTCTTTCCTGTACTTGTTACCTTTTGTATATTTTCTTTGGAGAAATTTCCATTCAGCTCCTCAGTGTATAGTAAAATGTGATTACCAGGTATGTTTCTGTTTTTGTTTTTGCTACTGTAGGAGTTGGTTACATGTTTGGGAGGTGAACCCCTTATCAGATGCTTACTTAGAAGTAAAACTGAATGAATGGACTTTCATGAGTGCCTTGGTGGAAAGATATTGAAAGTGCAATCCCCCTCACTCCCAGTAAATTTGACTTAATTCTGAACAATCTGGCTACTACAAAATGATTTAAACATCAATTTAGAACTCTTATAAAATAGAGATCACACCTCTCCCCTCCCAACATTTCTGAAAAGAAAAAAAAGAAGAAGAAGAAGAAGAAGAAGAAGAAGAAGAAGAAGAAGAAGAAAAAAAGAAGAAGAAGAAGAAGAAGAAGAAGAAGAAGAAGAAGAAGAAGAAGAAGAAGAAGAAGAAATGAGACAAAGTAGATTTCCCAGATGGGCTTTGCTTGTGGCTCAGCTGGTAAAGAGTCTGCCTGCAGTGCAGGAGACCTGGGCTCAATCTCTGTGTTGGGAGGATCCCCTGGAGAAGGGAAAGACTACCCACTCCAGTATTTTGTACTGGAGAATTCCATGGACTGTATAGTCCATGGGGTCACAAAGAGTCAGACACGACGAAGTGACTTTCATTTTCACCTCCCAAATGCTAAAACATGAAGAAAAAAAAATCACTAATCAAAAAGGGAGATCTGGCTGCAACAATAGTTTCTAGGATAAGATAGCTTAGAAGAATGTGTAAACCACTGTAAAGTGATATTTTATTTTTTTAATTATTATTTTAATTTTAATTTTTACTTTATTTTGCTTTACAATACTGTATTGGTTTTGCCATACATTGACATGAATCAGCCATGTATGTACATGAGTTCCCAAACCTGAACCCCCCTCCCACCTCCCCCACCATATCATCTGTCTGGATCATCCCTATGTACCAGCCCCTAGCATCCTGTATCCTGTATTGAACATAGACTGGCAATTCATTTCTTACATAATAGTATATATGTTTCGATACCATTATCCCAAATCATCTCACCCTCTTCCTCTCCCTCAGAAGCCAAAAGTCTGTTCTTTACATCTGTGTCTTTTTTGTTGTCTCACATACAGGGTCATCATTACTATCTTTCTAAATTCCATATATATGTGTCAGTATACTGTACTGGTGTTTTTATTTCTGGCTTACTTCACTTTGTATAATCGGCTCCAGTTTCATCCATCTCATTAGAACTGAGTCAAATTTATTCTTTTTAAGCGCTGAGTAATACTCCATTGTGTATATGTACCACTGCTTTCTTATCCATTCATCTGCTGATGGACATCTAGGTTGTTTCCATGTCCTGGCAATTATAAACAATGCTGCAATGAACATTGGGGTACATGTGTCTCTTTCAGTTCTGGTTTCCTCGATGTGTATGCCCAGCAGTGGGATTGCTGGGTCATAAGGCAGTTCTATTCGCAATTTTTTAAGGAATCTCCACACTATTTTCCATAGTGGCTGTACTAGTTTGCATTCCCACCAACAGTGTAAGAGGGTTCCCTTTTCTCCACATCCTCTCCAGCATTTATTGCTTGTAGACTTTTGGATCACAGCCACTCTGACTGGTATGAAATGGTACCTCATTGTGGTCTTGATTTGCATTTCTCTGATAATGAGTGATGTTGAGCATCTTTTCATGTGTTTGTTAGCCATCCATATGTCTTCTTTGGAGAAATGCCTATTTAGTTCTTTGGCCGTTTTTTGATTGGATCGTTTATTTTTCTGGAGTTGAGCTGCATAAGTTGCTTGTATATTTTTGAGATTAGTTGTTTGTTAGTTGCTTCATTTGCTCCCATTCAGAAGAAAAAAAAAAAAAAAAGGTGAGCCTCATAAGGGAGAAATCTGAGTGTTGGTGCCCAGGCTGACATCCTACCAGGTGCTTTCCACATGGTCCTCTCAAGTGATGAATGGTTCTATCCTGGGAGAGCTATTCCCTTTCAGATGTGACTTTGGGCTGTGATGGGCCCATGTCTCTATCTATGGGGCTTGATTCTGGGCCCCAAGAGACTTATCTTCCCTGGTGCATAGTGGAAATACCTAAAACTTTTGCTCTGTTTATCCAAATTCATCACAAACCTACTCTGTAGTCAAACGATAATATAGGATAATTAGTTTAAAACAAAATAACAGTATATCTATCTGTTGCAGGCCTAATTGTCAGGCACAGGGTCTCTTTATTCAACTGGACTAAATACACTGGTCATTTAAAGTAGCCTAAGCACAGCACAGACCATGCTAATTTTACCAGCTGCAAAGTATACTAAGGATAACATTTTTTGATAGCTTATTATGTGACAGTCAAGGTTCAAAGTTTATTTTATTATATATTTTATGATTAATACTCATTATGTCTTATCCTCAAGCCTATGGAGTAGCTAAATTATTATTCTTGCTTTAAAATTGAAGACACTGAGATGCACAGTACTAGATTAATTGACCAGGATCACATAGCTAGTCATTGAAGATCAGGAGGTGAACTCAGACATTCTGATCCCCAAATCCAAGTTGGTGTGATTTCAATCAGTGGTGCTGCCTTGAAAAATGTTGCAATTCTTGTCCTTTATTTGTATTGCCTTCTGTGGTTAAATATATGTAACATCGATGGTTTTAGTTTGACTGTAGATCTGGGAGATACCAAGTGATAAAGAAGTCACGTCTACTCATTCAGTGGCTGTTTACTGAGCACCCTTGGTGTGCCAGTCCTGTGTTAAGCTAAGAAGGAATCCACGGAGAAGGAAACAGAGGCACTTATCATCTGAACTTACAGTATGGCCATACAACATAATGGTTCAGAGCACCTACGTTCAAATGCTAGTCCTGCCACTTATATATTTTGTGACTTTGAAAAATTTACTTAATTTTCTGTGCCTCAGTTTCCTTATGTGCAAAATATAGAACTAATAATATCTGCCTAGGACACAGATAGGACACAGCATTTCTTGTGGGTATTGGTCATAGTTATTGAGTGGAAAGGCTATAAACTAACTTAGAAGATGTAGGTTTAAATATTCTGCCACTAAAAAGCTGTATAAAATTGTAGTAACTCTTTTTCTTTCGAAGTTTTAAGGATATCTTCTATAAAATGAGGGACTAGATAGATACAATATTCTTGCACGTCACTTCCAGTTCTGATCATTCTGTTTCTAAATATCCCTTTGAGCAATGAACTACCAAGTCAGTGAGGGAGGGGCACGGCAGATGCTCCATATTCCCAGCAGTCCATGAGCTCCTGAGCTGATAAATATTCAAGGGACTTCATGGATACAGCCTTATATTGCTCAAGCCAGGGAGTTGGCAGAAGAGGCAGGGGGTATGTGCAGGCCCCTCACAACTGTCCTTCCTTCCCTGCACCCTCCACGCACAGAGATCTTTCAAGTAGGTAAAGTAAAGTGTCAGACACCCCAGACTCAGGCTCTGAGGCACTTTGACTACCTTAGAAATTCTGATTGTTATAATATGACAATATGAAGACAGAAAGGCTGTCCCTAGAGGAGTCAGGTTTTTCAATTTATTTTCTGCTTATTTTCACTTTAAAGAATCACTTTATAGTTCTCTATTTTCCATTTGTTACTCTTGTTCTCTGAAATATTGCCATACTTTCCACTTCATATATTCCTTTCTCTGCAGGGATTCTCCCTTATTAGGCTATAGTTTGGATGTAGATGTCTTCTTAGAACAAGTACCCCCTCACTCCCCCACTCTTTTCGTAGAATAAATGAGTATGGGTGTATGATTATAAAAAGGCTGACTGCTTTGGAAGACACTTGGCAAGACCTGAAGTAGTGCTAAAAAGCCCTACTCCAAATCAAGGGTATCTGTATATTGTATACAAGGGCAAACAGAAATGTTTAGGAAGAGTCAAAGAATGGATGCTCTTGAACTGTGGTGTTGGAGAAGACTCTTGAGAGTCCCTTGGACTGCAAGGAGATCCATCCTAAAGGAGATCAATCCTGGGTGTACTTTGGGAGGAATGATGCTAAAGCTGAAACTCCAATACTTTGGCCACCTCACGCAAAGTGTTGACTCATTAGAAAAGACTCTGATGCTGGGAGGGATTGGGAGCAGGAGAAGAAGGGGACGACAGAGGATGAGATGGCTGGATGGCATCACTGACTGAATGGATGTGAGTTTGAGTGAACTCTGGGAACTGGGGATGGACAGGGAGGCCTGGTATGCTGCAATGCATGGGGTCGCAAAGAGTCAGACATGACTGAGTGACTGAACTGAACTAAACTGAACTGCAGACAGGAAAAGAAACAGATTTTATGGGTGTGGAATGGAGGAAAAAGGCTTCCTGAGAAGAAAGTATAGAGGAGTCCTAATGCAGGTGAAGGAACAAAAGCAAAATAAAGGCAGGAAGAGCGGATTAGAGCAGGTTTAGAACTCAGAGTTACAAAGTATTTGGTCCTAAGGGTTTTCACAATAGTTTACTTTTGGATCTTCACTACCCCATTAGCAAAGTTTCTTAGCCCCTCCAATTACAACAAAGAGAATCAAAATCCTGTGGGATCAGTGACTAAGGGAGTGCATCTCCTGTGCTGAGGCTTGCACTGAGCACAGCAGGGACTGAAACAATGTATAAGTGTCAGTGTTGGTCTCCTGGAGCTGGTGAGTCTAAAGGGGAGATAAGTTTCATAATTCAACAGGAACTATCACAACTCCATAATAGGAAGCTCTAATGCAGAACAGGCAGAGAAACAGGCACAAAGGGAGAGCAAATCTACTGCTTCCGAGAGTGGTGAGGAGAGGGGAGCAGTTACCTCCACTGCAGTGACCAGTCAGATCTTCATGGAGGAGGAGGGCAACGTTGATCCTGGGACCTGGAAGATGGATTGGGTGTGTTGACATATTCTGGGAAACTCTGGCAGTTGAGGAGCTGTAGTTAATGTTTGAACAACAGCAAATAGACCAATCTGGGTATGTGAGGTACAAGTAAGGAAAATGTTGAGAACCGAGAACAGAAATATTGATTCAGTACTGACCACAGAGGACCTTTATTGCTAGGCTTGTGAGTTAGGTTTGAATTGTTTGATAATGAGGGAGCATTCAAGGTTTCTAATAAAAAAAGTGCCATTTTCAAATCTGCCCTCTGGAAATACTATCCTAACCAGAATAGAGAATGAAATAGAGCCATGGATTCACTAGAATGAGATTGTTATGGTATAAAAATGTGACTTTTTGGATCTGAAGTGAAGCTATCAGTTCAGTTCAGTTGATCAGTCGTGTCCAACTCTGCAACCCCATGAAATGTAGCACTCCAGGCCTCCCTGTCCATCACCATCACCCAGAGTTTACTCAAACTCATTTCCATTGAGTCGGTGATGCCATCCAGCTATCTCATCATCTGTTGTCCCCTTCTCTTCCTGCCCTCAATCCCTCCCAGCATCAGAGTCTTTTCCAATGAGTCAACATTTCACATGAGGTGGCCAAAGTATTGGAGTGTCAGCTTTACCATCAGTCCTTCCAATGAACACCCAGGACTGATCTCCTTTAGAATGGGCTGGTTGGATCTCTTGCAGTCCAAGAGACTCTCAAGTGTCTTCTCCAACACCACACTTCAAAAGCATCAATTCTTTGGCATTCAGCTTTCTTCACAGTCCAACTCTCACATCCATACATGACTACTGGAAAAACCATAGCCTTGACTAGATGGACCTTCGTTGGCAAAGTAATGTCTCTGCTTTTGAATATGCTATCTAGGTTGGTCATAACTTTCCTTCCAAGGAGTAAGCGTCTTTTAATTTCATGGCTGCAATCACCATTAGCTGTGATTTTGGAGCCCCCAAAAATAAAGTCTGACACTGTTTCCACTGTTTCCTCATCTATTTCCAATGAAGTGATGGGACCAGATGCCATGATCTTTGTTTTCTGAATGTTGAGCTTTAAGCCAACTTTTTCACTCTCCTCTTTCACTTTCATCAAGAGGCTCTTTAGCTCCTCTTCACTTTCTGCCATAAGGGCGGTGTCATCTGCATATCTGAGATTATTGATATTTCTCCCAGCAATCTTGATTCCAGCTTGTGCTTCTTCCAGCCCAGCGTTTCTCGTGATGTGCTCTGTATGTAAATTAAATAACAAATGGGCAAAAGTGCTGGCAGAAGCAGTTGGGTCATTGTTTTCATTATCTTGGCCCATTTAAAATAGTAGCTGAAGGAACTAAAGAGCATTTTGATAAGGGTGAAAGAGAACATAAAACTAAACATTAAAATATAAAGATCATGGCATCTGATCCCATTACTTCATGGCAAATAGATGGGGAAAAGTGAAAACAGCGACAGACTTTATTTCCTGGGCTCCAAATTCACTGTGGATGGTGACTGCAGCCATGAAATTAAAAGATGCTTGCTCCTTGGAAGGAAAACTATGACAAACCTAGACAAGGTATTAAAAAGCAGAGACATCAGTTTGCCAACAAAAGTCTGCCAGCCAAAGCTGTGATTTTTCCAGTAGTCGTGTATGGATGTGAGAGTTGGACCATAAAGAAGGCTGAGTGGTGAAGAACTGATGCTTTCAGACTGTAGAGAAGGCTGTTGAGAGTTGCTTGGACAGCAAGGAAATCAAAGCAGTCCATCCTAAAGGAAATCAGTTCTAAATATTCATTGGAAAGACTGATGCTAAAGCTGAATTTCCAATACTTTGGCCACTTTAATGTGAAGAGTCAGCTTATTGGAAAAGAACCTGATGCTGGGAAAGATTGAAGGCAAAAGGCAAAGGAGGCAACAGAGGATGAGGTGGTTGGATGGCATCATCAACTCAATAGACATGAATTTCAGCAAACTCCAAGAGATGGTGAAGAACAGGGGAGTCTGGCATGCTGCCTTCATTTGGTCTCAAAAAATGGGATGCAACTTAGTGACTGAACAACAACAATAACAACAAAAAAAGAAAGAACATGGCAATGTGATCTTTAAATTTTATGTCTTGAACTTAGTTATAATAATAGCATTATTCAAAGAGATGGAAAGCACAGATAAGAGCCAATTATCTGTCTAGCCATGGATAAGAGAACTGATTATTAGTCATGTGATTTTCAGGTTCTACTTAGATCTGAAGGAAATTATTAAAAAAATACTTTAGGGCTCAGAGGTTAAAGCATCTGCCTCCAATGCAGGAGACCCGAGTTCGATCCCTGGGTTGGGAAGATGCCCTGGAGAAGGAAATGGTAACCCACTCCAGTATTCTTGTCTAGAGAATCCCATGGACAGAGAAGCCTGGTAGGCTACAGTCCATGGGTTTGTAAAGAGTTGGACACGAC
>SJYC01125454.1:0-17901 GCA_006408675.1 Madoqua kirkii | reverse complement strand
GGCATCACTGACTCGATGAACGTGAGTCTGAGTGAACTCCAGGAGATGGTGATGGATAGAGAGGCCTGGCGTGCTGGGGTCACGAAGAGTCGAGCACAACTGAGCAGCTGAACTGAACTGATAACCGAAAATAACCTTGCTGTGCACTTTTAACATTGTAAGTCAACTACACTTCAATAAAATATAAATATGATGAAATTAAAAACAGACCAGTAAAATAAATAAATTTTAAAAGAAAATGAAAGAAAATGAAGTCACTCAGTCATGTCTGATTCTTGGCAACCCTATGGACTGTAGGCTGGCAGTTGAACGTGAGTCTGAGTGAACTCCAGGAGATGGTGATGGATAGAGAGGCCTGGCGTGCTGGGGTCACGAAGAGTCGAGCACAACTGAGCAGCTGAACTGAACTGATAACCGAAAATAACCTTGCTGTGCACTTTTAACATTGTAAGTCAACTACACTTCAATAAAATATAAATATGATGAAATTAAAAACAGACCAGTAAAATAAATAAATTTTAAAAGAAAATGAAAGAAAATGAAGTCACTCAGTCATGTCTGATTCTTGGCAACCCTATGGACTGTAGGCTGGCAGGCTCCAATGTCTGTGGGATTTTCCAGGAAAGAATACTGGAATGCTTTGCCATTTCCTTCTCCAAATCGTGCAGGCCAACTGCAGCACACTCCCTGATAGTCTGTGTGCTCACTCTCACATTCCAAGTCTGCATTAGGTGTATTCACATGGGCACCCTGAGCTGCTCAAAAGAGTCTCAGCCCAAATGGTGAGTTTGTGGAAGGTCCCTGGAAGGAAGTCAGAGGCTGAGTCCCAGGACCTCCTCACCCCTCACTCCCCAGCTCAGCTCAGGAGCCCTTCCAGGTTTCATCAGCATCACTCTAGAATCTCAGGTCTCACACCTCGCCCCCTACCAACATCCCAGGATCAAGTGAGATATGGGTCCTAGGAGACCCGGGAGGACCCACCTGCAGGGTTCAGGGGCCTCTCGCCCAGACTCAGCCCTGAAAGTCAGAGATTTGCCACCAAAAGCTTGGGCTGATTTTCCAGGAGCCAGCATGAGGAACTTCACCCATGACAAAGGTCACGAGGAAGAAGGCTTTGGCATACATAAAGGCGGGATCGAGCCTCAGGTAGTTCCCTGTTCCTGAGCATCTACCCCCAAAACCAGAGTCTGCCTACTTTACTGTTTTATGCTCTCATCTATACCTCTGACTTTCCGGGGGGCTGTCCGCTCACTACCTCTCTCGGAGAAGGAGTTAACTTGCAGCTCCAGTCAATAAAAATTCCTGGATGTGACACGAGTGTTTCAACTTACAAACTCCTCTGAAGGTTCTCTAGCCTGCCTGAGCAGGTTAGTTCATCCTTCGGGAGAATGGAAAGATGCCTGTGGACTACGTAGGTGGTGCCAGCTTCTTTTCTCAAAGCTTTATTGGTATCCCACATAAACCAAGTTGCTCAGCCTCTTTTTCTCCACTAATTTTCCTATTACACTATTTCTTTCTAATCTCCCTTCATATCTTTAATTAAGCAATTAATTCCTAGGACACTGACTCTGTCCCTGCTTCGAATTACCCTGGATCCACCGGGGCTGGACCCCAGCAAGTGGCACCCGGAACAGGCTATTCGAAGGTAGGTCTCCCCCAGTGCTCAATTTTTGGGACGGATAGACCCCCACTCAGGGTGCTGTGGACCCCCCTGCATAAGATAGGTAGGGAAAGAAGTGTGGGAAGTTTTTGGATTGAAAAGAAGCCCAGTTGATAGGTTGAAAGAAACCTGTAGTTTAACAGGTTGAAAAGAAATCTGAAGTGCTGATTCTTGCAATATAAGACAAAATATGGATTGAAATCTTAAACCTTTCTCTATATAAATTTCTGACACGGGTAACAATGAGTCAAAAGAATGACAACTCTTTATAGAACTAATTTTGCAACTGTTAAACAAAACAAAAATTAAAGTTAAAAAGGCTAGTGTTACAAGAGCAATGTCCTTGGTTTCAAGAAAAGGGCACTGTTAATTTAGATACTTGGGTGAAGCTAGGAAAACAGCTAAAAACTTATTATACTCTGCATGGGTCTGTAAATGCTTTTGCTCTGTGGAATATGCATAGAAATGTTCTGGACCCTGGTCATGAGGCTGTTAGATAGACTATGGGAGAGGCTATAGCGGGGGATGGTAGTGGATCTCCACCTGCGCAGGTCATATTTTCTGCCATTGGCCAACAAAAGGAGAGAGACTATACTCTACCTTCTGAAGAAAGAGAGGACTCACTGGATGCTGCGGCCAGTCGCCCTGGCGAGCCCCCTCCCCCTCTATGCAAGCCTTTAAAAATTTATCCACCATTTTCTTGACTTAAGGCGACCTCCGCCACCTCCCAGAACATTGCCTAAGGTTGAAAAAAGATAGAGACAACTTTTTAAACAAAGGAGCTTTTAAAACAGAGCCTGCTCCTTGCAGAAAACCCCCTCAGGGGGGCCTCACTCAAGCAAAGAAAAAAAAGAAAAGAAAAGAAAAATAATCGTAACAAAAAGGATTTTACAGATAGAAGATATTTCTCTTGTGGGAAAATGGACTATTTTTACCGGCAATGTCCTGCTAAACAGAGACAACAGCCATGCCAGTCAACCCCAGGTAGCTCAGGCCTACACCTCAGTTCCACCCCAGCAACAAGATTAACCCTTGACCTGTCCATTTCTCAGATTCCAATGGGCGTGGCTGGCCCCCTGCCTGAGGACATTCTGGACTTGTGCTAGGGCCTAGCTCGATTTCTTTTCAAAGAATTTCTTCGGAGCCTGGTGTAGCAGGTTCTGATTATACTGGGGAAATTAAAGTTTTGATCTTGCCCACTGCTGAAACTGTGCAAATTAATAAAGGTCAAAAAATAGAACAGCTTTTGCTTTTACCTTATTTCAGACAAGAAAAATTTTGACTTCTCAAGCTAGGAGCCCCAGAGGATTTAGGTCTAGTGATTTAGCTTTTTGGGTGCAGGAAATTACTGCTTCTAGGCCTTTAAAAAATCTTTAATGGCCCAGCTCCTGGCCAATATCTACTACTGAAAATGAGTTGGTAGGATTAGAAAAAGTTGTATGTGGGGTGGGAATGCTGCAGAGGAAAAGGGGGGGGGGAGTTTAAAACCTTGGAGAGTAGTGCATTCCCCTTTGCTGGAGGTATTCAAGCCAAGATTAAATGGTTGTTTGTCATCTAAAGAGCTATTGACCAGATTCAGGTAATGGAAGGCCAACTGGAGAAGCTTATAAAGATATTGTGCAGTACCTCTTTGCTTGCTTCTCATATTTAGGTCTGCCACAAATTTTTAAAACTGATAATGCCCCTTTGAAGCTTCTGGGAGATTGTTTACTAACTTTAAATGATTTCCAGAAATTGTCAGGGGATATTAATTGGATACGCCCACATTTAAAACTGACTACTGCAGAGTTAAAGCTTTTTGTTTGGTTGCTTAAAAAAGCGATCCTAATCCCTGTTCTAAGGGAAAGTTAACTAGTGAGACAGATTTGGCTCTTGTAAAGGGAGAGGCTTTAAATGATCCGTTAATTAGGATTAATTACCAAAAGATGAGATTAAATTATTCTTGTCACAAAGCATACCACAGGATGCTTGTGATGAGAAGGCCCGTTGGTTCCATCTACCAGTGACCCCAAGAAAAATAGTTTTCTCTTATCCCAGTTTGGTGGCACAGTTAATTATAAAAGGAAGAAAAATAAGTGTGGAACTTTTTGGAAAAGAAGTAGCAAATAGAGTAATTCCATTCAATAAGGATCAACTGCAAGTCTTTACAAAATAGTGATGACTGGCAAGTTGCCCTGATAGATTTCAGGGGTCAAATTTTGTTTCATTTGCCCTCAAGCCCCACAGTAGCTACAGTGCAAAAATATTAGGTTGGCGGTTTGAGGATACCTGTGGCACTTTTCAAGTCAACCACATGTAGTCCCTTCACTAGCCTTTACCCTGTGGGGGAGGGACGTGCTGTCTCAAACGGGAGAGTTACTTTTTAGCCCTGATGACAAAGTGACTTCTCAGATGCTGCAGATGGGCTACAATCCATCAAAAGGATTGGGTAAACAGCAAACAGAAATAATTGAGCCAATTTGCCCAACTCCTCAACAGCCACGTTCTGGATTGGGGTATCCAAAGTTACAATGAAGGCCATTGTTTTTGCTGCCCACCGCATTACATGGAAATCTCAGGATCCAGTATGAGTGGAACAATGGCCTCTGCCTAAAGAAAAATTACTGGCAGCTAAAATGTTAATTACTGAACAACTGGAATTGGGACGTACTGAGCCCTCCAATAGTCCCTGGAACACTCCTATTTTTGTCATTAAGAAAAATCTGGTAAATGGCGAATTTTACAGGATTTGAGAGCAATTAATGCCACCATGGAGGACATGGGAGCCTTACAACCTGGGCTCCCTTCTCTGGTAGCCGTTCCAGAGGGATATAATATAATTGTACTTGATTTACAAGACTGCTTTTTCACCGTTCCTTTAAGTCCTGAGGATAAAAAGCGATTTGCCTTTAGCCTGCCATCAGAAAATCTTAAACAGCCTTACTTACAGTATCAGTGGAAGGTTTTGCCTCAGGGAATGAAAAATCGCCCCCACCTTATGCCAGAAATTTGTTAATGCCACCCTAGAAGATACTAGGATTAAATATGAACAAGTATATATGGTTCACTACATGGATGATATTTCAATAGCTCATTCTGATAGAGTTCATTTGCAAACTGTCCTCCAAGATCTGACCCAGGCATTGACAGATAGAGGTCTAAAAATTGCCCCAGAGAAAATCAAATCAACCCACCCATAACCTACTTAGTGACTCATGCCCTGCTGCAATTGAGAAAAGCCCATCTAGTTACTTTAAATGATTACCAAAAACTATTAGGTGATATTAATTGGATTAGTTTAAAATTAACCACTGCTGAACTAAAGCCTCTTTTTAACATTTTACAAGGAGAGTCTAGACCCACTCCTAAAAGACAATTAACTGCTGAGGCTCAAGGAACAACTCATGTTTGATGATGATTGGCAGATTGCTATAGGAAATTAATGTGGTCAAATTTTGCATCATTTACCCTCACATGCTTTGTTAAATCAAAAACTAAAAGAAGGGGAGTTTAAGTATAGCTCTCCCCATCAAATCTTGCAACATGCTCTTTTCATAATAAATATTTTAAATGCTGATTCAGCCGGAACTACTGCAATGCTTCGCCATTGGTGCCCGGAGCAATTAAATGCAAAGCCATTACTAAAATGGAGGGATCTCCTCTCCAGACAATAGAGGGGTCCTGACCCGTTATTAACTGGTGACCGAGGATGTGCTTGTATTTTTCCTCAGGATGCAGATTCGCCAATTTGGATCCGGGACAGACTGATCCTCCGTTGCTTCGAAGGGCACCTCTCTGCCCCTGCTGCTGGCACCGCCACACAAAACAGCCGCGTGCCCAGGAGCCGTGGGCGGGGCCAGCCTGGCTGCCGGGGCCCAGTGCGCTGCGCTCACAGCTGGTAGCCCTGCCAGAGTCTGCACTTGCTTGGTCGCCCCTGAGCCCGAAGCCGCTTCAGCAAGGGAGTGAGGGTGGTGCGCGGGCACCCACCGTAGGAGAGGCAAAATAAACATCAAGATCCTGGCGGGACTGACAGAGCTGCTGCGGTGCAAACCCTGACCAGAAAATGATTCTACTTATTCTATTTTAGCTTGTCTACCCTCTCCTTATGTTTTTCTTTGCACTAATGATTCGGAAAACTTAACATACAAATGAATTATGCAGGTGCACTTAATGTCGTGTCTTGTGAAAGATGTATGCTTTCATCTTGCTTGACTCTTCAAGATAATGTGTTCTTTTGTGGTGTGAAAACGTCCACTCTGTCTTATGGTGCCTGTAACTGTAACTATGTATTGGTATGATAATTATGGTCTTGATGGGTTAGAACAGCTACAAGATTTAATGCGATCAGGGTGGTCTGTGGGCTTACTAATCTCAGGGAATTCAGCTTTAATAACAACTACTACTGTGACTTTGGCAGCAATATCATTGACTCAACAAGTGCAAGTGCCCAATATGTTGAAAAATCATATTTTAGGTGTTTGGAAGATATTAGTCTAAACTTAGAGAAACTTCATAATCAGATACAGACCTTGGAACACTCTCGACTGGATTTTACCACCGCTGGAGCAGCTAATGACTTGTTCCACACCTTCTCTAACTTTATTTCTGGAAAAAACATTCTGCCTAATGTCTTCAGGTACGCTGCTGGTGGTGCTCTAATTCACTTCTTATAATCATTCTTCCTTGTATTGTCAGGATTCTTCGGCAGAGCACTCAGAGGCTCGCAACTGAGCTGCACCTGGCTGTTTTAAGAAATAAAAAAAAGGGGGGAAATGCCAGGAGCCAGCGTGAGGAACTCTGCCCATGGCAAAGGTCATGAGGAAGGAGGCTTCGGCATGCGCAAAGGCGGGATCGAGCCTCAGGAAACCCCCTGTTCCCGAGCATCTACCCCCAAAACCAGAGTCTGCCTACTTTACTGTTTTATGCTCTCATCTATACCTCTGACTTTACAGGGGGCTGTCCCCCCACCACCTCTCTCAGAGAAGGAGTTAACTTGCAGCTTCAGTCAATAAAAATTCCTGGGTGTGACAAGAGTGTTTCAACTTATAAACTCCGCTGAAGGTTCTCTAGCCTGTCTGAGCAGGTTCGTCCAGCCTCATGTGATTGTTTACAGCCTCCCAATCGTGAGAGGCACGAGATGCTTTAAACTTTCTATATACAGATTCTTTTGAGAAGTTACAAAATTATTAGTATAGTATTGGTGGGTTGGTTAGAAATTATACTGGTGAAGAGTTTTCATTTGTTGGGCCATCTGGATGTAACAAGGGTGTCTCAGGTCAAACCTCTCTGCTGGCAGACTAGCTTGTGTGACAGGATTATCCACACTCTTGCTACTATGTACATGATTGTTTACAACCTGTCAACCATAAACAGCACAGAGAGTTTGGAGTATTTTGAAAGTCTTAGTTAGCATTTGGTTTTTTTAAAGATAA
Source organism: Madoqua kirkii (assembly GCA_006408675.1). Lineage (NCBI taxonomy): Eukaryota > Metazoa > Chordata > Mammalia > Artiodactyla > Bovidae > Madoqua > Madoqua kirkii. The sequence continues at coordinate 10,830 of SJYC01125454.1, read as the reverse complement.
AAATCATGTTGGTGAAGGGTTTTTCATTTATTGGGCCAATGTTTGCTGCTAAATCTCCATATTCCCTGCCCTTATAATGAATATAACTAACATATAGGAGAAATAAGTATTAACCTTTAAGATTAATCATGTTAAGCCTTAGGCTAAGTAAATTCCTTTCTTAATTGTAACCCACTACACCCTCACCCTATCAGAATGCAACTTTATCAGGTACCTTCAGAGGGTGGTGCCTGGTTTAAGAAAAATTACCCCTGGAAAATAAGTTTCTGGTTGACTGACATTATCAGAAAGAAAGGGCCGTAAAATGTCAGCAGGCCTCATGGCCATAAGATGATGTAAAACCCCTAAGACCTCTTTGTATACATTTGTATGAAGCACCTGATTTTAATAAAGGTCAGGACTGCTGACCCCCTCGTGACTTTAAAATTTCCATTTGTCTCTATATGTAAAAAAAAGGTACATAAGCAAACCTGAAAATAAAGAAAATGGATCAGTTTCTGGAAGACTGATTCCCCCGTGTCGTTCTTTCTTGTTCTCCCGTTTTTCTGGCTGAATTCCCATCTGGAGCATGGGTGCTCCCCAAGCCTGCTAATTTTGCCTGGGCTTCTAAGATCTGGGAGGCCTCAGTGTCTGCTCTCCTTCGGGAGAAAGGAAAGACGCCTCTGGCCTACGTAGGTGGTGCAAGCTTCTTGTCTTGAAGCTTTATTGGTATCCCACATAAACCAAGGTACTCAGCCTCTTTTTCCCCACTAATTTTCACTACACTATTTCTTTCTAATCCCCCTCCATATCGTTAATTAAGCAATTAATTCCTAGGACGCTGACTCCGTCCCTGCTTCGAATTACCCTGGATCCACCGAGGCTGGACCCTGGCACTGATTCTCTCCCCGTCGGGATCCCTGGCCCCTCCAGCTGCCTGAGCCCTGAGGTTCCCATGAGCTGCAGCAGAGTGGGTGTCCCGTGCCCTCATGCCATCCCCTCCCTGCCCTGCACATCTGGCCAAGGAGGAGAAGCTCAGAGAGGATGGAAAGCATGTCTGCAGCTCTGAGCGCCCAGCCAGCTCTTCCCCCACCCTGTACAGATGAGGAGACCATGGGGCCCTAGAGGACAAACAGGCTGTGGTCCCTGGGGGTCTACTGCCACCCCTTGGGGTTGCCAAGGCCGTAGGCCCACAGTAGGATGCAGCTCCTCTGTGGACCCGGTACCGATGTCTCTAGGCAGCGCTCAGGAGGCATCTCAGCCCAGACCTGAGGTCTCAGCTCTTTCTCTTTAAATGTCTTTATTGAAAATACTAATTTCATGATTTATTTTTAATTTATGGATTTTCCTTTATTGTATTTTCTTTTTCTTATATGTATGCACTGTCAAGTTTCTTGAAAATCTAACAGGTTTTAAAAATTTATGTATAGTTGGCTTACAATATTATATTAGTTACAGATGTATTACATAGTGATTCAGTATTTTCAGAGATTACACACAATACAAAATTTATAAAATATTGATTATATTCCCGGTGCTGGACAACATAGCCCTGTGACTAATTTATTTTATAAATGGTTGTTGGTGTTTCTTAATCCACTCTACATAATTTGCTGCCCCTCACACCCACCCCTTTACTCAATCCCCTCCAGTAACCACTAGTATCTTGTGTGAATCTGTGAGTGTGATTCTCTTTTGTTATAGTTGTTCGTTTATTTTATTTTCTTAATACTTATTTTTGTTTATCTGGCTGCATCAGATCTGAGATGTGGAACATGGTATCTCTTTAGTCGTAGCTTGTGAGATCTAGTTCCCTGAACAGGGACTGAACCTGGACCCCCTGCATTAGGAACCCAGAATCTTAGTCACTGGACCATCAAAGAAATCCCTACTTGATTTTTAGATTCCACATATATGTGAAAACATACAGCATTTCTCTTTCCCTGTCTGACTTATTTCACTAAGCATAATGCCCTCCAATTCAATCCATGTTCTCAAAAGTCAGGACTTTGTTCTTTTTAGAAAGCTGAGGGAGCTTCGACCTGGGTTCGATGGGCTGAGAAGATCCCCTGGAGAAGGGAATGGAAAGCGATTCCAGTGTTCTTGCCTGGAGAATCCCATGCACACAGGAGCCTGGGCAGCTACAGTCCACGGGTCACAAAAATGACTGAACTGACTTAACATCCATGTGTTCAGCCTCATATGGTTAGTGGCACCACACTGGCTATCTCAAATAGAGTGTACTTCATCTTTTTATTTCACCAACTAGCATTATTACTTTTCCATGGGAAGCATTTTGTTTAAATAGAGCAGTGTTCACACGTCACTCCCACACTCCCCTCCATCTGTCCCGCCACTCTTCCCCGCTGGCAACTCTAGGTTTGTTCTCTAAGTCTTCAAGTCTGTTTCAGCCTGTAAATAAGTTTACCCTTGTAAAATGTTACTGGAAAGGGGTTTTCTTTTGTTGGTTTTGTTTTATATTAAACGGAATAATTTGAAGAATCAACTAGCAAATTTTTTTATGCGTTATTAGAATTTTAGAAAAAGTAGGGTGATCATGATAAGCTACCTAGTATGAGCGATTGATTATAGCATCTCCCCAAGCAGTGGCATAGTTACAATAGAGTCCTAGAATAGCCAGGAGATTATTAAGAGGTGGTGGGATTTTTGAAGATGATACTATAATTCTTGGACTCCACTCCTCAGCTCCAAGCTGCTGGGCTGCTTTGGAGGAGAAGGAGTGTCCACAAGGAACCCCTTTAACAAGAGATCTAGGTCCTTGATTTGTAACACTCTGTGTGCTCAGAGGATGGGGCCAGGTCAGGGCTCAGCACGGTCTTGGTTTATGTTGAATTCCTCATAGATAATGGGCTCAGCAAAGGGGTACATGGGCCTCAGGAGAGCGGGAGTGGACTGTCTCTTGGAGAGGGTCCCGAGGTCCAAGTGAGCGTATATCACGTCTTCTGCTGCAGAGTCCTGAGAGGAGAGAGGTGAGATGGACTGAGACATGATCTTCGAAGGCTGGGCCACTGGGCACTGGAGGGGCTCAGACTACAGCAAAGGTTTGGGCTGGGAGGACTCACCCCACCGTTCACTGTTCTTTCTTCCATGGGCTCTCCTTCCATGATGGCAACATCTGTGAATGGCAGAGAGTCAAGGCTCTGCAGGGTGGATGCAGTTATTTCAGACCTCCGTAACTTTGATAGTTACATCAAAGCCAGAAAAACGCAAGGGTGTGCCCCAGGTTGTTGAGCCTGTCTACTCCACTAAACAAAACAAAACATTCCATATACAAGCCCAGCCATTCATGGACTGTCTCAGGAACCTGTGCAAACCCACGGACCCATCCTACATCTTCTGCTATGGACCAAGCTCTTCTACATATCAGCAGAGTTCCAAGATCATGTAGGAGAGAAAAATGGATGGCTGTAGATGAAAGGGAAGAACAGGGCTTGGAATGTCCCTGGTGGCCCAGGGATTAAGAGTCAGCCTTCCAGTTTTGGGAGCCTGATCCCACATGCCTTGAAGCAACTATCCTCAATGCTGCAACTGCTGAGCCCACGAGCTCTGCAGCCTTGAACTGCATCCCAGCTCCACAATGCTGATTGCCCATGCTGCAGCTAAGACTTGCTGTGGCCAAGAATAAATGAACACATATTTTCATAAAAAGAACAGGGTTCCATGGGTCTCTGAAAGATGTTCCATCAGGGATTACAACAACAGAAATCACTTTTTAACCTACAGGAAATGAAAATGCCATTCTCTGCTATGAGCCCACATCCCCCTGGGTCAGATGATGCAGAGCTCGCCTCTTCAGACTTACGATTTGGGGTAGAACACCAGTGACAGACAAGAGCAGCGAGGATGATGCTGGTAGAGGTGAAGGCTATGGAGAGCCCGAGGACAATGTACAATGTGTTGGAGTGTCCTTGATGAAGCTGTGTTTCTGCCAACAAGCAAAAGGAAGGTCTGAGTATTCGTAACACACGCTGTGCCCCTACACGCTGGATTTATTGTATTCTTGCGTCAAACTGTCAGTATCTATCCACCTGATCAGCATGGTCTCCACAACCCAGGAGACACCAAAGCATCCAGGAGAGACGCTGGCAGTGGATGGAGTAAAGGGGCCACGCAAGACCAGCAGCGGTCTGAAACCAGGCCCCCCCGGCTCCCATGCAGTTTTTGTCTGCAGCCCATATGACAAGGCATAGTGCGTTTGCATCCATGGGTACCACTTTAATCCTACATACATTTCCGCTTCCATCCACATATGCCTGGAATGGAATCCTCAGGAAGACACGACACTTCTATTTCTGAACTGTGGAATGTTTAGTTCATAAAACACTAGCAGAGGAATAGCACATATTGAAGGTGCTTCTTAAAATCCTCCCCTGTCCCCTCATCCTTCTCCAAAGTTGCTGCTGGAGGGAGGGTAAGCATCTCTTGTAGCATGGGGTCAAGTCACTCTGTCTCGCTTTGTTCAATATAGAAATTCCCAGTTCCAGAGAATCAGAAACTCAATGCCCCCTCTGGCTTTAATACAGACCAAGATCTCAAATGCTGACATGACAGGGACTTTGAGGAGCCCAAAGTGACAGAGCTGGGAGGTGGTAGAACCAACACTCACACAGGAGCCCTCTGTCTTCTCAGAAATTTGCTGAGACAGGAGACTGTCTTGCTTACCTTCTGTGGTGTGTGGGTCCATGGTTGATGAGCAACAACTTGTACTGGATCCTAGGGGGGGAAGGCAGAAGTGGTGAACAGTAACCTTCCTCGACCCACCAAAGGAGGACTCTTGTTTCTGGAAGGTTGACCTCCTGCCTGTCCTTGACTCTGTCATCCCTCGGAGCACTGATGGGGAGGGGAGAGCTTCTGGTCCCTCACCGTGAATGTGTTGAGTAGACCCTCCATCCCAGAGAAGAGATGGTGGAAGGAGGTGGGAAGGATATGCCTAACAGTGAAAGACAACTGTAAGCAAGAGATATCCTCTCTGCTCCGGGAATGAGTATCAGTGCTCCTTAAGTGGAAAATCACCTGTATGTCAGAGCTGCTACTAGGAAATCACTAAGAGCAAGGGTTCGATGCATCTCGGATCCTCCCGAATGAGCCCAGCCTCTCCTCCTGCGTCTACCCTGATCCTTTTCTTTATTTGTCTTCATAGACAGGACTCTGCTGTGGCACATCCATACAGGAGGTGGAAGAGGGTTGAGATGCCACATACCATCTGTCTTCCTCTCTGGTATTCACTGCCTTCATTTCTCCAGAAGCCCTAAGGTCCCCTGACACCAGCATGGAGAGCTTGAGAAGGAGCTCAGTGACACAGTAAGATATTATGGGAAAAGCCAAATGGCATTTTGGGCCACTGCAATGTGATTTAGTATGCCAAATCCTTTGACTGTGTGGATCACAATAAACTGTGGAAAATTCTGAAAGAGATGAGAATATCAGACCACCTGGCCTGCCTCTTGAAAAATCTGTATGCAGGTCAGGAAGCAACAGTTAGAACTGGACGTGGAACAACAGAGGGTTCCAAATAGGAAAAGGAGTACGTCAAGGCTGTATACTGTCACCCTGCTTATTTAATTTATATGCAGAGTACATCATGAGAAACGCTGGACTGGAAGAAACACAAGCTGAAATCAAGATTGCCAGGAGAAATATCAATAAGGTCCCGTGGGCACTGATGCAGTTTTTCTCTGCTGCCCCATATGACATGGTGTTTTTGGTTGAATACATTTTCCCCTCCATCCACATAGACCTGGAATAGAATCCTCAAGAAGATATGACACTTATTTCTGACCTGTGGAGTGCTTAGTTCACAAATACTAACAGAGGAATAGTACATATTGAAGGTGCTCTCTAAAATTCTCCGCTTGCCCCATCATCCTTCCGCAAAGATCCTGGTGGAGGAAGGGTAAGCATTTCCCTTAGGCATGGGATTAAGTCACTCTGACCCACTTTGTTCAATTTAGAAATTCCCAGTCACAGACCAGGAGAAGCTCAATGTCCCATCTGGTTCTAGCCAGACCATGGTCTCAAATGCTGACATGACAGGGACATTGAGGAGCCCAAAGTCACAGAGCTGGGAGGTGGCAGAACGAACACTCACACAGGAGCTCTCTGTCCTCTTAAAAATTTGCTGAGATAGGAAACCATCTTGCTTACCTTCTGTGGTGTGTGGATCCATGGTTGATGGGTGAGTACTTGTAGTGGATCCTATTGGAGAAAAGCCAGAAGGGGTGAACAGTAACTTTCCTCATACTGACTGAATGAGGACAATTCTTTCTGGAAAGTGGACCTCCTGCCTGTCCTTGACTCTGTCATCCCTCAGAGCACTGATTGGGGAGGGGAAGGCTTCTGGTCCCTCCCCATGAGTGCACTGAGTAGACTCTCCATCCTGGAGAAGAAATAGTGGAAGGAGGCGGGACGGATATGCCTGGTGGTTAAAGACAGTTGTAAGCTAGAGACATCCTCTCTGCTCCAGGAATGAGTGTTTATGCTCCTTAATTGGGAAATCACCTGTATGTCAGAGCTGCTTCTGGGAAAACACTAAGAGCAAGGGGCCAAGGCAATCTCTGATCTTCCCAGATCAGCCCAGCCTCTCCTCCTCCTGAGTCTACCCTGACCCTTTTCTTTTTTCCCTGGGTAGATAGGACTCTGCTGTGGAGCATCCATACAGGAGATGGAAGAGGGCTGAGATGCCATCTACCATCTCTCTTCCTCTCTGGTTCTCATTGCCTCCATTTCTCCAGAAATGCTATAGTTCCCCTGATACCAACACGGAGCCCTTGAGATAGAGCTCATGATACAGTAAGATGTTATGCAAAAACCCAAATGGACTATTTGCCCAGGGCAATCTCATTTAATATAATGTAAAGCATGGGACTCTTCATGGGTTCTCAATGCAAAAATGCTGGAGTGGGTTGCCATTTCCTGCTCCAGGGGACCACCTTTAGTCAGTACCCTTCACTGTGACCCATCTGTCTTGGGTGGCCCTGCATGACTGACTCGTAGCTTCTCTGAGGTATGAAGGCCCCTTCACCACTACAAGGCTGTGATCCACGAGGAGGAGATAGTGAAGGACAGGGGAGTCTGTCGTGCTGCATCCACAGGGTCACAAAGAGTTGGACACAACATAGAGACAGAACAGGAACAAAGCAGGGGCCAGGAAGAAGCTCCTCACCTGTGACAGACAGGACCAGTGGGTCGCTGGAGGCTGACCACGAGTAGGGAGAGCTAGTGAAGGAGCCGTAGCACCTGTAGACCCCACTGTGGGCTGGGGTCCCAGGACCCAGAGGGAACTCTGCCTAGAGTGCTCCGTGGGGGCCTCGCCATCCAGCGAGCGGGCGCCCAATGTTCTCCCCGTCCCTGACGAGATGGAACTGGTCAAAGGTGCTCTCAGAGCTGCAAACCAAGGTCACGTTCTCTCCTGACCTCAGCACGGGTCCCCCCTGGGCTGAGAGAGAGGGTTTCCTGGACTGATCTGCAGGAAGAGACCTTGAACTCAGAGCACAAAGTAACTCTAGTCCTAAACAGAGGACTAAACCGGAAGTGTGCAACAAGAGAGGCCCTGCAGTGAGAAGGCCGCCCAGCGCCAGGAGAGAAAGCCCCGCAGCAAGGGAGAACTGGCACAGGGGAAATCAGAACTAACTTTATAAATGGAGTGTCATTTAAAATCCTGTTGAACAAATTAATAATTTTTTAAATGGATTGTTATTTAAGGTCCTTTTTGAAAGAAAAAGTATATGTATATATATGAATAACTGAACCACTCTGTTGTACAACAGGAATTAACAACATCTGAAATCAACTAGATTTTAACAATCATAAATAAAAAATAAATGGAAAAATCAAACACATGAGGTTCTCTTGAAATAAATGGAACAAACTAACTACTGCTGGGACCATCAGAAAACTAGGAATTGACCCAGAAGAAGAGATTATGGAGTGGATAAGGCCAGAATCTCATTTAATCTTTGCTGTCTCATTCTTGAGGGCATTTTCAATGGTGCCCTGTCCAACCCCAGGGGCTGGATGTGACTCCTTAGTGGGAGGGTCGGAGGGACCAATCCCATCTCTTTGTGCAGAAGGACACGTTAAGCCACGAGGCTGAGCAACTTTAGGGTGTCAACCTCCGTCTTGATCACCCAGGGGCCGAAATGAGGGTGTGTTAACACAGCGTGCTGCTGACAGAGGAAGGGAGCTCTGACACGAAAGTGGGAAATCAATCCATTAACCAAACATCTTTGGCTGTCTGAGCGGGGAACTGCCCGCGTCCCTGCTTTAGTACATTTTTCTCCATTGGTCCTTCTTTCACGTTCTCGCTCCTTCACTCTGTCGCCGGCTGTGACTTCCCCTTAGCACACGGTAGGAACTCTGTTCTCTTTTCCCTTCTGTGTTCACACCTCCTCTCTCTCTGCTTTGTTCCCTCTCCAGAGTTTGTGTCTCTGCACGCCTGTCATTCTCTCCCGGCACTGATGCTGGACTGGACACCAGATCTTCTGTGACAGAGAGCACAAGGGACTGGTCTAGTCAGACTCACCTGTGATGATGATGTCCACGGGGTCACTGGGGGCTGACCACTCATAGGGGGAGCGGCTGAGAGAGCCGTAGCATCTGTAGGTGCCCACACTTGCCAAAGTCACGGGGGCAATGATGAAGTCAGCTGTGGCATGCCCACCAGTGAGCATCTCTCCACGTCTCTGGAAATGCCCTGTGCTATTTTCTTGGTGCAGGATAAACTTGTCATGCAACAGTGGTGAGTGACAGCGGAGGGTCACATTCTCTCCCACACGCATGAGGGGCCTGGGGTAGGCTGAGATGGAGGGTTTTGTGGACACACCTAGGAGCAAAGAGGTTGTGAGCTTCAGTGAGTCACCCCACCTCAGCGCTTCCCCTGACACCTGAAGGTGTGAAAAATGTCCCCATGAACCTTCAAAGCCAATTGCCCTTCCTGTCTGTTCTGTTGCATTTTCTTTAGCCTCGTTCTCGGGCTCTGGCTCATGCTTTTCTGTTTCTCTTTGCTCAAGACCTCCAGCCTCCTCTGTGTTTATTCTAAGGTCTTTAGCTGTTGGATCTGCTCTCAGCTTCATGCATGCATACTCAGACACTTCAGTTGTGTCTCACTCTGTGGGGCCCCATGGACTGTAACCTGCCATGCTCCTCTGTCCATGGGATTCTCCAGTTGAGAATACTGGAGTGGGTTGCAGTGCTCTTAACTTCATCTCATCCCTGTTATGCATGGTGGGGGGCTAAGGCGGGTCTGCTTCTCTGGTAGAATACATACCCTGGCTTCCTTCACACTCATCTCCTAGAATGTGGGTGATAATTAGCAGGAGATTGGGCAGGAGGTGGAGAAAAAAGTGAACAATTCCCTACATCTGACCCCCACTTCATGCCTCTGGAGACATTCCTGGGCTGACTTGGTCTTAACTGGGAGCCCAGCTCCTTCATATGGGTTTACAGCTCCCTACTGGGTGGCAGGTGCTGGATCAGGGTCCCCCCTCAGCCTCCCAGTAGGCAGGCAGTGGCAGCATCCTGTCTAACTACTGGCTAAGGAGGCTCCTCCTTCCTGAGCCAGGGGAATGCATCCCTCTATTCAACACCATGAGTTTAAACTCTCAGACTTGGTTCTCTTTCCGTGGTTCAGTTCTGGCTGGGATTCCTGAGGACATCTTTGGCTGCATGGGGACGTGGACCTAGGGTAGGATTGCCTGCAGGCATGGGTGTCCGGGGCTGGGCTGGGCCCCTCCTACCTGTGACCACAATCGGCAGGGGGTCACTAAAATTGGACCACACAGAACCAGACCAGTCGGCGCCAGAACATGTGTAGGACCCGGCATGTTCTCTGGTCACCGGGCCAAGGGTGAAGGTGTTGAAATTTTCTTCCTGGAGCTTGTGCATACTGGTCCCATCTTTTCTGAAGAAACTGAATATCACAAGTGGAGGACCAGAGTGACACTGAAGAGTCACAGGCTGTCCCAAGGGAACCACAGGGCTTGGCCAGGCTGACAAAGAGGGCTTCTCATATCCACCTAGGAGAGAAGGAGACACAGGCTTTGAGAGAGAAATAGGAATGATCCCCTCTCCCCACTGCCCTTGTGGACGCTTCCCCTTCGATTCTTCCAAGTCTCCTCCCCTGAAGTGCATCATCCTGATGCTCAGGGACACCTGGGGCCTGGGGACAGAGACACAGTCAACCCAGGATGGACATCTTGGGATTCTAAGAATACAGTTCTGGGAAGTGATTCTTCACTCCTTGGGTTGACCAAATGTTCAGAAACTTTCTCTGAAAACACAAAACACGGGATTTTCTGGTGGTCCGGTAGTTAGGACTCAGCACTTCTTCTGCTGAGGGCCTGAGTTGAATCCCTGATCAAGGAACTAGATCTTGCAAGCTGTACAATGCAGGCAAAAGAAAACATCACCAAAAAATTGATGCCTGGACAAGAAGGGAAAGGACTTCCCTGCTGCATTTCTTGTAGCTCAAATGGTAAAGAATCTTCTTGCAAAGCAGGAGAGCAGGGTTCAGTCTCTGAGTTGACAAGATCCCCTGGTTAAGGAAATGGCAACCCACTCCTGCATTCTTGCCTGGAAAATCCCATGGACAGAGGAGCCTGGTGAGCTACAGTCTGTGGGGCCACAGAGAGTCGAACTCGACAGAGCAGCTAACACTAACACAGCTAAGCAGTGAAAAAGCCACTTGCCTGCAAAGAAGGAAGTAAACCTTGACCCTCGCTCCTTTCTTAGCAGACCTACATCAAATGTGTGACAAGGTCCATGTGGTCAGACCCTTCCCTGGGGTCAGCTCTAGTGGGTGTTTCTGCAGATCCTGTTGTTAAGGCGGATGGA
>SJYC01125453.1:0-15049 GCA_006408675.1 Madoqua kirkii | reverse complement strand
TTTTTGGAAGGACTAATGCTGAAGCTGAAACTCCAATACTTTGGCTACTTTACAGGAAGAGCTGACTCACTGGAAAAGACTCTGATGCTGGGAGGGTTTAGGGGCAGGAGGAGAAGGGGCGGCCGGGGATGAGATGGCTGGATGGCATCACCGACTCGATGGACCTGAGTCGGAGTGAATTCCGGGAGTTGGTGGTGATGGACAGGGAGGCCTGGCATGCCGCGATTCATGGAGTCACAAAGAGTCAGATACGACTGAGCGACTGAACTGAACTGATGCTGACAATGGCATTTATGGTACCTCTACCACAGACAGTACAGTACTACATGAACTGTACTTTTCAGCACTCTATGAACTGCAACATAACCAAATAATAAAACACACAATCCCAGTCTATTTGGGCCAGAAGAACTTCTATGAATAAAACAATCTACAATCTCCCTGAAGGCAGGTTTCAATGTTTATACCATCTAACACTATAATTTAGCTCCTCTGTGACTATTGAAAGCCTTGTTATTGTTTAGTGGCTCGGTCGTGTCCTAATCTTTTGTGACCTCGGGGAATGTAGCCCACTAGGCTCCTCTGTCCATGGGATTTCCCAGGCCTCAATACTGGAGTGGGTTACCATTTCCTTCTCCAGGGGATCTTCCCAACCCAGAGATCAAACCCTTGTCTCCTTCACTGGCAGGCAGATTTTTACCAGAGTCACCTGGAAAGCTTGTTGGAAGTAACAGAGAATACATACATGTAGCTACATACGTGAGTGGTGAAGCATAGCAAGGAAGGGCAAAAATAGACTGAGAAGGGGGTTTTATTACTAATATATAACAATTATAGAGTGCTCAATGTGTTTCAGGCACTGTACAAACCCTTTCAATACACAAATCACTTAATCTTGCAATAACTTTATAAGGTATCATTATTATCTCCTTTTACCAAAGAGACAACTCAAGGACTGAAAAGTTAAGTAAATTATGAATTGTTCAAACTTTGACAGCGAAAGGGCTTCCCAGGTGGTGCTAGTGGTAAAGACCCCACCTGCCAGTGCACGAGACCCAAGATGTACATTCCAGCGGGTTGTGAAGATCCCCTGGAGGAGGGCATGGCAACTTACTCCAGTATTCTTGCCTGAGAAATCCCATGGACTGAGCAGTCTGGCAGGCAACAGTTCATATGGTCATTTAAGAGTCACACGTGACTGAAGCAACTTAGCATACATGCAGTAGTTGAATCTAAGTTCGAGCTGTTTGTGGAATTTGGTACTGAAAAAGAAAATTGCTGTAAATTAAAGATTTACATGTGGAAAGGCACAGAGAGAAAAAAAGCAAATCATCTGAGGTGAGTTGGGCCAAAATGGAGTGAACACTCATGTATGTGTTGGGGTTGAGGGAGAGAGTGTAAGGAAGTGAGGTGGATGAAGACAGTCAGAGAGACATTGTGTGTTACAGCCCTTAAGAGTCAAGTGGAAACTCTCAGACACGATACAGTTGGTGGTAAGGAGCCACTGCATGATTTCTAAGATAGAGTCATAAAATGAAAATGTTTCACGGGGCTTGAAAAGGCAGTGTAGGAGAGTGTACTGTAATAGCGTACCACTGTAGGCAAGTGGTTAAGAGTGTAGTTATGAGGGCTGGGAGCTGGATTGCTTTCAAGTCCTGGATCAGCTGCGTACCAGTTGTGTGACTTTGGGCACGTAATGTCAAACCTCAGTTTCTGTGACTGTAAGCTGGGAGTAACAATAAAATGACACATGTTAGAGGATAATTGTGAGGATTAAATGATTTAATCTCTTTCAAATACTTGGGATAGTTCCTGGCACACAGCCAGTACTTAGTCAATGCTAGTTATTATTACTCCCATAGGTATGTACTATTATTCCCGCAGGTATGTAATAAACTGTGGCAGGGATGCTAATCTTGAATGTTGGGAGAGTACATTAAAGCCTGTGAAAGGACTACATGCCAGTGGAAGACACGAAGGTACAGATTATGGGGAAGCACACTTTAAGAAGGAAAAATGTCTGCTTGAATGAAGGGGTATGAGTCAAGACTTGCAAAGGGGTTGGTTTCCAAAGGGTTTCACCGGAAGTTAATGAGGTTCACAGTGGAAGTGCCTAGTCCAGCTGTTCCATATTACCAGGAATGGCTGGCAGTAATGTGAGACAGGAGTCGGAGTCTTTAAAATCAACGGTTATGGCTTGGAAGTAGCTAGAACCATCCGTTGTATTCTATATCCATATCTTCATGCCAGTGGAGCAAAACAATTTATATACATATATATATATGTGTGTGTGTGTGTGTGTGTGTGTGTATAAGAGCTTTATTGAAAATTCTGTGGGCTATTCTGATCCTTAAACCACATACTCCTTGATAGAGATTATCACTTGAAGCTCAAGCCTGTAGAAAGAGTGCAATCAATAAAATATATGTTATACTTTTAAAAATATTCTGTTACTCAGCCATGAAAAAGAATGAAATAACGCCATTTGCAACAGTATGTGTATACTTAGAGATGATCATACTAAGTAAGTCAGAGGGAGAAAGACAAATATCATGTCATCAATTTTATGTGTAATCTAAAAAACTGATAAAAATGACTTATTTACAAAACAGAAATAGAGTTGCAGACATAGAAAACAAACTTTTAGTTACCAAAGGGAAAAGAGAGCAGGAGATAATTAGGAGTTTGGGAATCGCATATACATAGTACTATATATAAAATAAATAACAAGAAATTACTGTATAGCACAGGGAACTATATTCTATATCTTGTAATAATCCATAAGGAAAAAGAATCTAAAAAAGAAAAAAAAATATATAAAACTGAATCACTTTGCTGCACACCTAAAACTAACACAACATTGACAATCAAATATACTTGAATTTAAAAAAAATCCTGCATTGTTTTAGGAGGATATAGGGCATTTTTCAAGGATACATAAAATATTGAATATATGACAAGATCACATAAACTAAATGAGGGACAGGGTAAAACAAAAGCGAGGAAAAAGAGCAGAAGCAAGAATCAGATGGAAAACACATGGGAGAAAGGGGAAAGCTTTATACATTTGCCCCAGGTGGAACAAAGGGTTGGTGTTAAGCCTTTAAATGGTTGGGCTGATGCTGTACCCACACATTTCCAATTAGAACACAGAGGAATATGAGTGGTCTGTTAGAAAGGCTAATTAACAGTTTGTAAAGAAAGAAACCTAATTGTATAGCTAAGTTTAAAAAAAAAATCAAGGCAAATAAAATCTGGAATAAAAGATGGAAAGAAAGTTACAGCTTTGAAATATGCTACTTAAAGTACAGAAAATACACTACGCAGTAAAAACTACAAAGATTTTCTTCTTTTAAACTTTTGCAGTGAGCTGAGAGGTAACTCCTCTAAGTCAGAGAAAGCAGACAAAAGGTTACAAAAACATCCATTTCCCCTGGGTTGACAAGTATGAAAAGCTCTGATGTGAGTTAATGCTGCTTTATGAATCTGAATTGTCTTCACAATTGCACTTTTCATCAATTTGAGGATAAGAGAGGACCAGAAAAACCTGTAAATGCTAACAGTAGATATGGCATTAAATTACAACTAGAGCAACATGTTAAAATACACGATACGTTTAGAATCCAAACAAAATGTTTTAAAATGCCTTGAGAAAAACAGGGCATTCATCTCATGGCTAAAACCCCAAAATATTACACTCTTTTACATAGATTTCTACCTTGAAATGTCCATTTCGATTTATACGTTTAAGAAAAAAATCTTTCCATATATTTCTTGAAGCAGAAAGTGTTAGTCGCTCAGTCATGTCCGACTCTGCAACTCATGGGCTGCAGTCAACCTGGCTCCTCTAACCATGGAATTCTCTAGGCAAGAATACTGGAGTGGGTTGCCATTTTCTACTCGAGAGGATCTTCCCTACCCAGGATTCGAACCCCATCTCCTGCATTGCAGATAAGTTCTTTCCCATCTGAGCCACCCAGGAAGACCATTTATTTGTATGTCTCTTCAAATAAAGGATAAACATATACAGCTTAGAAACTGTCAAACATACTGAAGAAAACACTTGCAGAAAAAATTCACCTGTCCTTTTAAAAAATGCTGCTTGGAAGGGAATTTTATTTTTCACCCTATCTTTAATTTGTTGTTATAAAGACAAAAATATATGACTTAAAGAAAAAAAAAACCAAGTAACAAACGATGTGTAATCTAATGAAAAACAAAATATAAGAGCGGAAGGAATAACCTACAGAATGGGCAAAGCCGGATATTTCTTATCTACTCGTCACAAGAAGCGAATTCTATACTGATATTTATATCTATCTATATATTCATAATTTCGTGGACTTGTACATACATGGGCTCTATAAACATAAAAGTCCTCTGTGATTCAGCTGATAAGCGTTCCCTTGTTCACCCTTTAACTGAGGGGCAAGAGAAGCGAGGACATTCCTCCCCTAATTCCAACCTGTTTCGTAACTTGGCATATTCAGGATTCAATAGAACCGGCCGGGAGCTGTCCCGAGCCTGCGGCTGATTGGCCGAGCGCAGAGCACAGGGCGGGCTTTGCGCAAGTTCTCCGCTCGCTGCCCCCAGGGCCACAGGAAGTCTGGGCGCGTTCGAGCAGCGGCTCTTCGAGACTCACAGGCGCCGAGGCCGCTGTTCGCATCCGCCGCCTCTTTCTGCTGGAGTCGGAATCTCTTCTTCAAAGATTCACACCTTAGTGTACATTCCGAGGGAAAGCCCGAGGTAGGGCGCTGGAAGCTGGGGACTAGATGGAGAGCGTTCGGGGGGAGGATGGGTGGGCTCTCTAATTTCCTGAGTTGGGTCTCCTGGGGCGGAGGGCTTCGGAGGAGAGGGAAGGGAGATGCCAGTTGGCGAGTCCACGGGGACTTAAGGGGTGAGATTTATTCTCAGTTGGGGAGCTCTTGAGGCACCTGTCTCTAGTTGTTGTTGTTTTGCGCTAGTTATCCATCCTGGAGTCTGCTGCCGCGAGCCTGCAGATCAAGCGCTGTGCGGGCAGCCGGGCTCTGAGCTCGCGGGCAGATGATGGCGTGGGGAACCGGGAGGGAGAGCTGCGGTGCGGCGGGCAAAGTCCGGGCCGGACCACCACCCTGCCCCTCGGCTCGCGTGCTGAGGCTGGATGCCTGGCGCTGAGGCTGGATGCCTGATGCTGAGGCAAGTCCCTGTGGCAACCCTCGCGGCCACGAGCCGCTGAAGCATCAGGGCGAGCGCTCTGCCCTGCTGTCCTGCACGTACTGAAGTTCAGACAGTCAGTCAGTTCAGTCGCTCAGTCGTGTCCGACTCTTGGCGACCCCGTGAATCGCAGCACGCCAGGCCTCCCTGTCCATCACCATCTCTCGGAGTTCACTCAGACTCATGTCCATCGAGTCCGTGATGCCATCCAGCCATCTCATCCTCTGTCGTCCCCTTCTCCTCCTGCCCCCAATCCCTCCCAGCATCAGAGTCTTTTCCAATGAGTCAGATCTTCCCATGAGGTGGCCAAAGTACTGAAGTTTCAGCTTTAGCATCATTCCTTCCAAAGAAATCCCAGGGCTGATCTCCTTCAGAATGGATTGGTTGGATTTCCTAGCAGATCAAGGGACTCTCAAGAGTCTTCTCCAACACCACAGTTCAAAAGCATCAATTCTTCGGCGTTCAGCCTTCTTCACAGTCCAACTCTCACATCCATACATGACCACAGGAAAAACCAAAGCCTTGACTAGTCGGACCTTAGTCAGCAAAGTGATGTCTCTGCTTTTGAATATGCTGTCTAGGTTGGTCATAACTTTTCTTCCAAGGAGTAAGCGTCTTTTAATTTCATGGCTGCAGTCACTATCTGCAGTGATTTTGGAGCCCCCCAAAATAAAGTCTGACACTGTTTCCACTGTTTCCCCATCTATTTCCCATGAATTGATGGGACCGGATGCCATGATCTTCGTTTTCTGAATGTTGAGCTGTAAACCAACTTTTTCACTCTCCTCTTTCACTTTCATCAAGAGGCTTTTGAGTTCCTCTTCACTTTCTGCCATAAGGGTGGTGTCATCTGCATATCTGAGCTTATTGATATTCTCCCAGCAATCTTGATTCCAGCTTGTGCTTCTTCCAGCCCAGTGTTTCTCATGATGTATTCTGCATAGAAGTTAAATAAGCAGGGTAACAATATACAGCCTTGACATACTCCTTTTCCTATTTGGAACCAGTCTGTTGTTCCATGTCCAGTTCTAACTGTTGCTTCCTGACCTGCATACAGAATTCTCAAGAGGCAGGTCAGGTGGTCTGATATTCCCATCTCTTTCAGAATTTTCCACAGTTTCTTGTGATCCACACAGTCAAAGGCTTTGGCATAGTCAATAAAGCAGAAATAGAAGTTTTTCTGGAATTCTCTTGCTTTTTCCATGATCCAGCGGATGTTGGCAATTTGATCTCTGGTTCCTCTACCTTTTCTAAAACCAGCTTGAATATCACGAAGTTCACGGTTCACGTATTGCTGAAGCCTGGCTTGGAGAATTTTGAGCATGACTTTACTAGCATGTGAGATGAGTGCAATTGTGCGGACTGGTTGTGACCCCATGGACTATACAGTCCATTGACTTCTCCAGGCCAGAATACTGGAGTGGGTAGCCTTTCCCTTCTCCAGGGGATCTTCCCAACTCACGGATTGAACTCAGGTCTCCCGCACTGCAGGCGGATTCTTTACTAGCTGAGCCACAAGGGAAACCCTGAAAGAGGAACTGAAGTTCAGTTTCACCTTAGCCTTCTGAGGACCTTACGTTTGATTGATTGGCTGTGGTTGCTCCTCAGGTCGCGATGGAGCTTGAAGATGGCCGAAATGGAAGAGCAGGGGGCGGAAATTTCTTGAAAAGGGACAATAAAAGGTAGTTTGTTTCACTTTAATACTTTACATGGTTTGAGAAACTTGGGAGATTTGTTTCCAGTCTCCAACTCTGAATTAAATGAGCTGATGATGGTGGTGGTGATGGATTTTTGTATCTTAAATGCAGGCAATTGTGGAGGTTCCCTTGCTGGAGTTGAGCCCAGAATTTCCATTCGCTGAAGCTTCTGGGCGAGCGCTCCGCCCTTCTGCCCGGCGCGCTGCAGTAAAGTTCAGTTTCACCTTAGCCTTCTGAGGATCTTAACGTTTGACTAATTGGCTGTGGTTGCTCCTCAGGTCGCGATGGATCTTGAAGACAGCCGTAATGGAAGAGCAGGAGGGGGAAATTTCTTGAAAAGGGGCAAAAAAAGGTAGTTTGTTTCACTTTCATACTTAATGTGGCTTGAGAAACTTGGGAGATTTGTTTCCGGCCTCCAACTCTGAATTAAAGGAGCTGATGATGGTGGTCACGGTGATGGGTTTTTGTATCTTAAATGCAGGCAATTGCGGAGGTTCGCGGGCTTGAGTTGAGCCCAGCATTTGCACGGTGAGCTTCTTCCTCAGCTTTCTGGTCCCACACAGGCCAAGGCTCATTTCCTTTCCCGTGTTTTATAACCTTCTGCTTTACGTGTGATGTTGATCGTCCGCGAGCCTGCTTTGGGGTCCAGTGTGTTCCTTCTGGTAAAACATCACATAAACATTGCGTGTTAGTGGCACGCAGCAGATGGGACAGAAGGCTACGACTACTTTTAAGTGTTCTTTTTAAGGCAATGAGTATCTGACTCTGGTAGAAGTAATTGTGAGAAGAGTGTACTACCAAAGAGTTACTAGAATGGTGTCAAATTATCCTGTCTATAGAATTGGCTCTGTAATCACATAGGAAAACTAATTATCTTAAGTAAATTTTGATCACAGTGCAGTATCTGTAGAGGAAATTTTTAATTTCACTCGGGTCTGTTAGTAATAAATGGTAAACTTAAATTAGTAAAGTTATTATTATTAGAAACCAAGCTTTTCAGTGGAAGAGAAAAGAAATACCAGTGCGGACGTTAAGTAGACTTTTCAAAAACAATGTTGAATCTGAATGTGATTTCATGATTTTTTTTTAATAGGTCAGTTTCTGTCCATTGAGATCACATTCAATGTCAATCTTGGCTTCTCATTATGTTTCCTTACAGAAAGGAAATCTGCACCCAACAGAGAAAGGGTTAATGCTAGTGGAGGCTGAGCTTGGAGTATCTTGTGGTAGCTGAAAACAAGAGGCAGAGGGCAAATATCAAAAAGGACCCAGGAGCTGGCTTGAAGGGGCTTTCACTGGCCCACATCTGGGACAGTTTGAGCATCAACAAGAATAATAACTGTACTTGATTGTGAAATACTGAGTAAATTAATTTTTTAAATAAAATTCTGAGAGGGGAGGAAAACTAAGCGGGGGAGAGAGAGAGAGAACCTTCTTCGCAGAAAAATGTTGAAACCTGCATTGTTATAACTGGTTCAGGCAAGGCTTGTTAATGGATCCTAAACCACTCAGAAAGGTTGAATCTACGAATTAGCCACAATTCTTCATTGGAAAAAGGAAAATGTGATTTTTTTCTGGTGGAAAGATAGTGTAGTTAGTCACCGTAACCAGGTGATCATACCTGGCCTGGCTCTTGGAATAGACTGCGTTAGTGACATGACACCACCTAAGAAGTATGTTTGCAAAATCATTTAGTGAATCTAACTTATAAAGCTTTCAGACTAATGCTGTCCAATAGAAATATAATGGGAACCACATACAATATAAACCACATTTGTAATTATTTTCTAATAGCAACTTTTAAAAAGTAAAAAGAAACAAGTGAAATTAATGTTGGAAATACATTTTAAGGATCCAGGTATATTCAACCTATTATCATTTCTACATGTAATGAGGATTATTAATGAGATAGTTTGCATTCTCTTTTACAATGCATCCTCAAATCTGTATTTCATACTTTCTGCACAATTTGGACAAAGATTGAAACAGATATATCCAAGATGTGAAACATTCTATAAGACACTTGTTTTTGTTTCTATAAAAAGTCAATATTTCCAGTGTTCTTGCCTGGAGAATCCCAGGGACAGGGGAGCCTGGTAGGCTGCAGTCTATGGGGTCACACAGAGTTGGACACAACTGAAGTGACTTAGCAGCAGTAGCAGGTAGGGAGAAGAATTTCTAAATTTAAAAGAGACTAATGGAGAAGGAAATGGTAGCCTGCCCACTCCAGTATTCTTGCCTAGGAAATCCCATAGACACAGGAGCCTGCGGACTACGGTCCATGGGGTGGCAAAAGAGTCAGACACGGCTTAGTGACTAAACAACAACAAAGAAACGAAACCACCACATATAATACATGAGCCTTAATTACATCAGAGTTCTAAAAAGGAAAAACCTATAGAAACATTCTTGGAAATTTTAAATGTGGATTGATATCAAAATTGCCGTTAATTTTATTGTATGTGATAATGGTAGGAAAACATGTGAAGTGCCATGATCTTTGCAGCTTATTTTCAAATAGTTTGGTGATTAACAGTTACAGACTTCCTTATGCATTAAAG
The DNA here is from genome assembly GCA_006408675.1 of Madoqua kirkii. Classification (NCBI taxonomy): domain Eukaryota; kingdom Metazoa; phylum Chordata; class Mammalia; order Artiodactyla; family Bovidae; genus Madoqua; species Madoqua kirkii. The sequence goes on along the minus strand of SJYC01125453.1, from coordinate 5,598 downwards.
AAAATATGGTCAAAATGTTCACAGTTGTTGAATGTAGGTGGATTTTTAATAGGTAGTCATTATTAATATTCTTTTTGTTTGAAGGTTTTCATAATAAATTTTCATAAAATAGATTATATAGAGTGGAAGATAGATATATCCCTTTTTGTTTTTAAGTTTTTAAACTTGGTACCTTAAACAAATATGCAAACACTTAGGGACATTGAAATAAGAAGTATTAAGGCTCTGTGGAAGGAAAGAAATTTATTTGATAGATTGGTGGTTTCCAGAGGTGTAGGAAAGGGGAACAAAACGGGTGAAGGGCGTCAAAAGGTCCAAAGTGCCAGTTATAGAATAAGTCAGGGAGGTATAATGTACAGCAGTGTGAATCCAGTCAATAACACTGTATTGCATATTTGAAAGTTGCTAAGAGAAAATCTTGAAAGTTCTCATCACAAGGAAGAAAATTCTGTGATTTTGTATGATGACAGATGTCAACTAGACTCATGGTGATGATTTCCCAATATATACAAATATCAAATCATTCTCTTGTACACCTGAAACTAATACAGTGTGTCAGACCTCAGTTTTAAAAAATTTATTTATTTTCAATTGAAGGACAATTGCTTTACAGTATTGTGTTGGTTTCTGCCAAACATAAACCTGAATCACCCATAGGTATACATATGTCCCCTCCCTCTCGAGCCTTTATGAAAAAGGTGTTCAATAAGTATTTGTGGGACATTTACTTATTTGTTTTCCTGTAAGAGCCCATATTTTGAAAACAATATTTCTTTTGAACTTGCATATACTGTCATTTTATTCTTGATTGCTGTCATGGTCTACAAACTTTTTTTTCAAACTAGAATTTTTTTTTTTGTTAAGAAACTTATTAAACTGTGCCCCTGGTGGCTCAGAGGTTAAAGCGTCTGCCTCCAATTCAGGAGACCTCGGTTTGATCCCTGGGTTGGGACAATTCCCTGGAGAAGGAAATGGTAACCCACTCCAGTATTCTTGCCTGGAGAATCCCATGGATAGAGAAGCCTGGTAGGCTACAGTCCACGGGGCCACAAAGGGGCCGCAAAGAGTCGGACATGACTGAGCAACGCCACTTTACCATTACTGATGTGAATCTGTTTTTTTTATAAAGCTATGTATTTTTCTAGTTTTATTGAGTTATAATTGACCTACACTACCTTGTAAGTTTACAGAGTATAGCATAATGGTTTGAATGACAAATATTGTGATGAGAACTTTTAGGATCCACCCTCTTAACAGCTGATTCATCTGTATCATATAGCAGTGTTATCTGTAGGCGTCTTGTGGCGCATTGCATCTCTAGCACTCTTATAACTGAAAGTTGGTACCTTTGGAACAGCTTTCTCTCATCCTGTCTCCCCCCTCTAGAAACCACAAATCTTTTCTTTTTCTATGAGTTTGTTTTTTAAACTGTATATTCTAATTCAGAGTCATAAAGAAGCATGTGACTTGCTGATAATGTGAATAGGTATAATGCTTGGGTAATAGTACCCTTTGGCATATTTGTATTTGTAAAGATTCTTTATTAAGATGCGATTTTATAAGCAACTTCGCATTTGTCAGCACTGTGTTGGAACAAATGGGGATAAATGCATCTTCTAAGAGGGGTGACAGTCAGTGTTCCCGGCAGGGCAGCGTCTCAGAAGTCTGACTCTGCACCAGATAGCCTGGTGTCTGGGAGTTAGACTTCTCCGTGGAAAGCTTGGCTTCGTTCTAACTGTGTGACCTTGGACAAGTGAGCTAACTCTTCTCACCTGCAGTTCTCTTGTCTATAAAGGAAGGATAAAAATGTGCCTGCCTCACAGAGATTAAGATGAAATGAGGTCTTGTATGGGAAGTGTTTACTTAGCCAGTGTCTGGAACATTATAAATTCTTCAGAGTAGCCGCAGTTTTGGAGACTGAAAAAATAAATAAAAAGCTTAGAGCTAAAGCTCAATTCTGTATGGCTATTTTTCTCCTCTCATCCTGATTCCAGGGGTACTGAAACCGTGCCTTTACTGGGAATAGGGTGGAACCGAATCTGAAGAGTTATGTTTGTGTATTTTGTGTTTCTCAGTAGTGGAACATCACTCCAAAACCAAATATGGAGTAGACTCTGGATTTTTTTTCTTTAGAAGTTTCTTCAGCTCTTTGACCTTGCTTAGCATAAAGAACAAAGACACAGATGAATTTACTTTTTGAACTTGAAAAGCTGTGTAAAAAGAATGTACTTCTTCCCTGAGATAGTCTTTCTTTTAGAAATAGGAAAATACAGATGCGGAGGTTGCTCTCATATGCTGGATGGCAGTTAGAGAAGAACACTAGTTAGAGAGTTTTGCTCCAAATAACTGACCTTTCCCTGCCTTAGGACAGCTTTTTTTTTTTTCAGTTTACAAGCCATCCTTTTTGATGGTGCTTTTTCTAGGTTGTGTGTATTGCCACCATGGCCCATGTAGGGCTCCAGACATCTTTTCAGAATTAGATTTGCTCATGGAGAGTGATTGAATTATGTTTCTTTCTTAGGATAATTTTCCTCGGTTTGATCCCTGGGTTGGGACAATTCCCTGGAGAAGGAAATGGTAACCCACTCCAGTATTCTTGCCTGGAGAATCCCATGGATAGAGAAGCCTGGTAGGCTACAGTCCACGGGGCCACAAAGGGGCTGCAAAGAGTCGGACATGACTGAGCAACGCCACTTTACCATTACTGATGTGAATCTGTTTTTTTTATAAAGCTATGTATTTTTCTAGTTTTATTGAGTTATAATTGACCTACACTACCTTGTAAGTTTACAGAGTATAGCATAATGGTTTGAATGACAAATATTGTGATGAGAACTTTTAGGATCCACCCTCTTAACAGCTGATTCATCTGTATCATATAGCAGTGTTATCTGTAGGCGTCTTGTGGCGCATTGCATCTCTAGCACTCTTATAACTGAAAGTTGGTACCTTTGGAGCAGCTTTCTCTCATCCTGTCTCCCCCCTCTAGAAACCACAAATCTTTTCTTTTTCTATGAGTTTGTTTTTTAAACTGTATATTCTAATTCAGAGTCATAAAGAAGCATGTGACTTGCTGATAATGTGAATAGGTATAATGCTTGGGTAATAGTACCCTTTGGCATATTTGTATTTGTAAAGATTCTTTATTAAGATGCGATTTTATAAGCAACTTCGCATTTGTCAGCACTGTGTTGGAACAAATGGGGATAAATGCATCTTCTAAGAGGGGTGACAGTCAGTGTTCCCGGCAGGGCAGCGTCTCAGAAGTCTGACTCTGCACCAGATAGCCTGGTGTCTGGGAGTTAGACTTCTCCGTGGAAAGCTTGGCTTCGTTCTAACTGTGTGACCTTGGACAAGTGAGCTAACTCTTCTCACCTGCAGTTCTCTTGTCTATAAAGGAAGGATAAAAATGTGCCTGCCTCACAGAGATTAAGATGAAATGAGGTCTTGTATGGGAAGTGTTTACTTAGCCAGTGTCTGGAACATTATAAATTCTTCAGAGTAGCCGCAGTTTTGGAGAATGAAAAAATAAATAAAAAGCTTAGAGCTAAAGCTCAATTCTGTATGGCTATTTTTCTCCTCTCATCCTGATTCCAGGGGTACTGAAACCGTGCCTTTACTGGGAATAGGGCGGAACCGAATCTGAAGAGTTATGTTTGTGTATTTTGTGTTTCTCAGTAGTGGAACATCACTCCAAAACCAAATATGGAGTAGACTCTGGATTTTTTTTCTTTAGAAGTTTCTTCAGCTCTTTGACCTTGCTTAGCATAAAGAACAAAGACACAGATGAATTTACTTTTTGAACTTGAAAAGCTGTGTAAAAAGAATGTACTTCTTCCCTGAGATAGTCTTTCTTTTAGAAATAGGAAAATACAGATGCGGAGGTTGCTCTCATATGCTGGATGGCAGTTAGAGAAGAACACTAGTTAGAGAGTTTTGCTCCAAATAACTGACCTTTCCCTGCCTTAGGACAGCTTTTTTTTTTTTCCGTTTACAAGCCATCCTTTTTGATGGTGCTTTTTCTAGGTTGTGTGTATTGCCACCATGGCCCATGTAGGGCTCCAGACATCTTTTCAGAATTAGATTTGCTCATGGAGAGTGATTGAATTATGTTTCTTTCTTAGGATAATTTCTGCCCTACATGTTTGCCACTACTCTCCCTGAAGTAAAGGAATAATATCTAAGTAGATGAAGGATAATATCTAGGTAGATAGGATAGACTATCTGTTGCTAAAATCACTGAGATGATAATTAAAGGGATTAACTCTGGGGAGCATGAGTGAGTTCTAAGTAGAAGAAAGACAGGAAGCTCTCTTTATTTAGTGTTAGCTTTTCTAATTCCAAATTTGTGTGTCTCTGTGTATTCATCATAGAAAATTAGGAAATACCAAAGGCACAAGGAAGGAAATAATTTGAAATCTCAACAGAAATCTCAACACCCAGTAATAGCCCCGTGTATAGATTTCTAGGTATATGTAAACATACTTAAACTTTATAAATGGAATCATATTATAACCTGTTTTTTTAATGACACTGTAGACATGTTTCTTTGTCCTGGTTGTTGTTAAATATAAGCTCTACGTTGATTGGATATAGATTTACATAGTTTTAAAAGTTTTATGTAATTCTGTTGCTAGGTTTTTCAGTAAAAAAGATGAGAAGAAGGAAAAGAGACCAACTGTCAGTACTTTTGCAATGGTGAGTTTGAATGTGTTCACTATTCTATACACACACACACACACAGCTGATTCACTTTGCACAGTAGAAACCAACACAAGATTGTAAACCAATCTCACTCCAGTGAAAACAAAGCGAAACAAAAAGTGCTGTGCCTTCTCTTGATCTAAAACAGAGGTTTCATCTGGCATAATATTTTCCTGGGGAGTATGTTAATGAAGAGGTAAAATGAACTCAGTTAATTCAGCTTTTTTTCAGGGAATGATGAGCATTGTACACAAACTTGCTGCTAAAATAGGGTTTATTCCCCAGATTTAATTTCCAATTCTGTCATTTTGAGACTAGAATATTTTGTTCACTATTCTATACACACACACACACACAGCTGATTCACTTTGCACAGTAGAAACCAACACAAGATTGTAAACCAATCTCACTCCAGTGAAAACAAAGCGAAACAAAAAGTGCTGTGCCTTCTCTTGATCTAAAACAGAGGTTTCATCTGGCATAATATTTTCCTGGGGAGTATGTTAATGAAGAGGTAAAATGAACTCAATTAATTCAGCTTTTTTTCAGGGAATGATGAGCATTGTACACAAACTTGCTGCTAAAATAGGGTTTATTCCCCAGATTTAATTTCCAATTCTGTCATTTTGAGACTAGAATATTTCTTTTTGTAGTTTCATTTTTTATAAGTAAGTTAAATTTAAAAAATTAGTATTATGTTTTAGAAAATTTATCAGACCTAATATATAGAGGTTGGAGAAGCAATGGCAGCCCTCTCCAGTACTCTTGCCTGGAAAATGCCATGGATGGAGGAGCCTGGTGGGCTGCAGTCCATGGGGTCGCTAAGAGTCGTACACGACTGAGCAACTTGTCTTTCACTTTTCACTCTCATGCATTGGAGAAGGAAACAGCAAC
>SJYC01125452.1:0-11676 GCA_006408675.1 Madoqua kirkii | reverse complement strand
TATCCTACTCAAACTCTTCCAGAAACTTGCAGAGGAAGAGAAACTTCCAAACTCATTCTATGAGGCCACCATCACCCTAATACCAAAACCTGACAAAGATGCCACCAAAAAAGAAAACAACAGGCCAGTATCACTGATGAACATAAATGCAAAAAGCCTTAACAAAATTCTAGCCTGTGGATTCTTTATCAACTGAGCTATCAGGGAGGCATTAATTAATTAATTAATTAATTAATTTCCAGTCAGAAATGAGATGCCAAAGTAGAGCGCAAACATGTGGGCCAGGTGGAAAGGAGAAGGTGGATGAATGGAGGGCAGCACTAACATATGCTGCTGTGTGTTTAACAGGCAGCTAGTGGGAAGCCACTGTATCCCACACGGAGCTCAGCTCAGGCTCTGTGATGCCCTAGGGGGGATTCAGAGGGTGGCAGGCAGGCCCAAGATGGAGTGGATATATGCATAGATATAGCTAATTCACGTGGTTATACAGCAGAAACTAACAACACTGTAAAGCAATTATATCCAATAATAATAAAATTTAAAAAGTCAACATCCCAATCTACTCAGTTCCCATGCTGTCAGTTCAGTTCAGTTCAGTTCAGTTCAATTGCTCGGTCATGTCTGACTCTTTGTCACCCCATGGACTGCAGCATGTCAGGCTTCCCTGTCCATCACCAACTCCGGGAGCTTACTCAAACTCATGTCCATCGAGTCAGTGATACCATCCAACCATCTCATCCTCTGTTGTCCCCTTCTCCTCCCGCCTTCAATCTTTCCCAGCATCAGGGTCTTTGCAAATGAGTCAGCTCTTTGCATCAGATGCCAAAGTATTGGAGTTTCAGCTTCAGCATCAGTCCTCCCAGTGAATATTCAGGACTGAATTTCTTTAGGATAGATTGGTTGGATTTCCTTTCAGTCCAAAGGACTCTCAAGAATCTTCTCCAACACCACAGTTCAAAAGCATCAATTCTTTGGCACTCAGCTTTCTTTATAGTCCAACTCTCACATCCATACATGACTATTGGAAAAACCATAGCTTTGACTAGACGGACCTTTGTCAGCAAAGTAATGTCTCTGCTTTTTAAGATGCTGTCTGAGTTGGTCATAGCTTTTCTTCCAAGGAGAAAGTGCTTTTTAATTTCATGGCTGCAGTCACCATCTGCAGTGATTTTTGAGCCCAAGGAAATAAAGTCCGTCACTCTTTCCATTGTTTCCCCATCTATTTGCCATGAAGTGATGGGACCAGATGCTATGATCTTTGTTTTCTGAATGTTGAGTTTGAAGTCAACTTTTTCACTCTCCTCTTTTACTTTCATCAAGAAGCTTTTTAGTTCTTCACATTCTGCCATAAGTGTGGTGTCATCTGCATATCTGAGGTTACTGATATTTCTCCCAGAAATGTTGATTCCAGCTTGTGCTTCATCCACCCCAGCGTTTCTCATGATGTGCTCTGGATATAAGTTAAATAAGCAGGATGACAATATACAGCCTTGATGTATTCCTTTCCCGATTTGGAACCAGTCTGTTGCTCCATGTCCAGTTCTAACTGTTGCTTCTTAACCCGCACACAGATTTCTCAGGAAGCAGGTCAGGTGGTCTGGTAGTCCCACCTCTTGAAGAATTTTCCACAGTTTATTGTGACCCACACAGTCAGTGTTTGGCATAGTCAATAAAGCAGGAGTAGATGTTTTTCTGGAACTCTCTTGCTTTTTTCGATGATCCAGTGGATGTTGGCAATTTGATCTCTGGCTCCTCTTCCCTTTCTAAATCCAGCTTGAACATCTGAAAGTTCATGGTTCACAAACTGTTGAAGTCTGGCTTATAGAATTTTGAGCATTACTTTGCTAGTGTGTGAGATGAGTGCAACTGTGTGGTAGTTTGAGCATTCTTTGGCATTGCCTTTCTTTGGGATTGGAATGAAAACTGACCTTTTCCAGCCCTGTGATCACTGTTGAGTTTTCCAGATTTGCTGGCATGTTGAGTGCAGCACTTTCACAGCATCATCTTTTAGGATTTGAAGTAGCTCAGCTGAAATTCCATCACCGCACTAGCTTTGTTCATAGTGATGCTTCCTAAGGCCCACTTGTCTTTGCATTTTAGGATGTCCAGGATGCCCCATGCTGTAAATATAGACAAATGACCAACTATATGATATCATTATTATTAGCTCTTATTTGAAATATCTTAGATATTTATGATATGATTTATAAGTTTAATCATTAAATATAAAAGCAAATTAATCTTGGATTAGTATCATGCCAAAAATATGAAATTCTATAAAATTAATGATATTCAACTACAATGAAAATTTCAAACAAAGAAAAATTATTTAACCTGTTTCAAATTTTCCATGGGGTCTGCTCTGGTGAATGAATATTTATTTTTATAATGGGCACATAGAGAGGTATACAGATATGCACATAAAAATATCAATACAGACTATGGATGCACTGATTCACATCCTATTTAATAAATGCTTAGTCTGAAGAACATTTCTATAACAGAAGTATCTTCAGAACAGCGCTAGGCAAGAATAAACAGTCTTTCTCTTGATCACAGACAGCTTCAAGGGAGGTAGAAAACCAAATTCCTTTTACCTGACTTTTCAAAATTCTGTCCTTAAAAACATAAATAATTGGAAATTCTTGCATTATGTTTTGGCCACCTCTGAACTGTGACCACTTACATGTTTAAATATTTGGTCAGCCTTGTCAATTTCATGCATGATCCTATTCTGCTTAGTTCTTATATTGGGTGAATGACACTTGTATCTCACTCGGAGGATTTTGTATTAAAACTGAAAGGTGGAAATGGAGATGTGTATAAGAGACAGGGCACATAGAGAGGTATACAGATATGCACATAAAAATATCAATACAGACTATGGATGCACTGATTCACATCCTATTTAATAAATGCTTAGTCTGAAGAACATTTCTATAACAGAAGTATTCAGACTTCAGTGCTAACATAGAATTTAATAGGTTTTAATTCTAGCTTTGCTGCAAAGCTAGAATTTAATTATATACAAATATATATATATATATAAAACACTCAGTATTGCACAGGCTCTCACTTTATGGTTTTGTAAAGAAGGTCACATTTTTCTGTTTGGTTTTCTAGGCTATCTTTTGTCTTGCTACTTCTGTTCTATTTAAGCATGAGGCTCATCTAAGGTATGACCCCTTTAGAAATAAAAATACTCTGCAGTGGGCCTGCCCAAGCCTGTCATTTTTCTCTTTTCTCTCCTTAGAAGCGAGAACTGTCTTTTGTTTCTCAAAATTCAAGGAAAAACAGAATCTTTCCCACAAGAAATGTCCTAGATGGTCTTGTTTCCCAAGTGCAAAACAAACAAATCTGGGCCATTATTTCTTGTGCCCTAAAACTAAATTGAGAAGGGCATCCTGATTTTAAGGTTTGCAGTTTGGAAAACTGAACCATTAGAAAAGAAAGGACAGACTGCTTCCTCCAGCTTGTGCCCCTCCTTGAGAGCTCAGGTTCCACGGGCCTTTGTTATCAACTTTCTGTGTCTATTTCTGAACTTTCTACATTTTGTTTTATCTTAGGAACAAACTAGAAGAGATGGCATCCAAGTCACTTGCAGGAGTAGAGGACTCTGAAGGAAGGATTTCCTCCTTGGTGAGTGAGTCTTCAGAAAGATTGGGATGGTGAAGGTGATGGGCTCAGGGGGAAATTAAGGCAGAAGGAGAGGAGGAGGAGAGAGAGGAGGAGGGAAGGAGGGTAAAAAAGGGAATGAAGGGGAAGGGGAGGGAGAAAGGGAAGGGGAAGAAGCGAATGAGGTGGTGGTGGTTTCTTTGCTAAGTCCTGTCCAACTCTTGCAACCCCATGGACTGTAGCCCGCCAGTCCATGGAATTCTCCAGGCAAGACTCCTGAAGTGAGTTGCCATTCCCTTCTTCAGGGGAACTTCCTGACCCAGGGATCAAACCCAGGTCTCCTGCATTGCAGGTGGATTCTTTGCGGACTGAGCCAGGAGGAAAGCCCCATAGCTTTTTTTTTTTTTTCTTGATCCTTTTGCCACTACAGTCAATGTTGCATAGATACCCTTAAAAATGGGCTATAATTTCTGTCAAAATAAACTCCTGTATCTAAGAACATTTCAGGACTGAAAGATCTGTGCATTTGAAATGTCAATATATACAGTGAGGTTCCTTTCTGAAAGTGTAGCATTTTATTCTCCTAACAACAAGCATTAGTCTAGTTTTCGTCCTAACACAGAGTAAAACCTAAAACAGGCTGGGACTAAACTCCCTGGGTTCAAATGTCAGCTCCTGCGCTTACTCGGTGTGTGCTTCGGTTAAGTTTTCGAAGCTCTGGGTCTAAACTCTCTCACGTGTAAGCTGGGGACACTAATAGTATCTCATCCTGAGAATGTTATGAGGATTAATGCAGTAATATTGATGAAGGACCTACATTGTACCAGCATCATCTGAGAGATCTGTGTTTGTTAAAGAAATTGTAAACTGTAAATGTGAAATTTTGCCGTCTAATTACCTTTCAAATATGTGCGCTCCTGTGCTCAGCCGACGCGATTGTGTCTGACTCTTTGCGACCCCATGGATGGTAGCTCGAGGCTCCTCTGTCCATGGGGTTCTCCAGGCAAGGTTGCCATTTCCTCCTCCAGGGGAGCTTCCTGACCCAGGGATTGAACCCCCATCTCCTGCACTGCAGGTGATTCTGTACCGCTGAGCTACTGGGGAAGCCTATGTTTCCTTAGTACCTAGGAGGCTGAGCCATTTCCTATTTTGATAAAACATCTATATCTATATATATATATATTTTTTTTTTTCTTCTTATTCTGTTCTTACCTCAGTTTATAGAAGCAGCTGTCTTGGCTCCTATTCACAACAGATCGTATTTCATTCTTAATCTTTTGACAGTTGTATGTTACCTTTACATTCAGGTTTTATCAATTGTGGCTTATCCTTTTTAAGCACTATTAGTTCCTTCTTTCACATTATATCTGTGTAGTTCATCAACAGATATCTGTGATAAATGCAATAAAAATAGAACGATTTAAGTGTAACACTTTGGCCCTTCTCTTCAAATAATCAGAGGACTGTCTTCATTCTTTCTGATTAATTACAGTCAGGATCTTAACCTGTTGTGTTCACTGAAGCATCCCCACTGCATGGAAGAATGCCTGACCACATAGTCATCTTAAATGAATGTTTGCTGAATGCATCTTCGGATTGTTCTCTTTTTTTCCAAAGTCATTTTCAATGTAATAATAATAAAAAAAATCAACAAAGCAGAAACAACTTCTAAACCAAACCATGCTTTGAGGCTGATTGGCTCAGATTATTTTTTTGATTATTCACATTATGCTTGCAAATCTACCAGTCTTTGAGGTCTGAATGCAGGCACTGGTCTTAGTCCAGCCTTGGCAGAAAAATCCTTCCAACCCCCGAGGGCACCACAGTCTCAGCTGCTGCTTTTGTTTGTTTCTCCATTTCTGTTTATTTTAATTACCTCGACCTCTTCTGTATTTTGCTAGGAGAGGAATATAAAAAAGACAACAAAGGACATTATGCAATGAAATGAGGGCAAAGATTACTTGGATTCAAGAAGATCGCTGAACAAAGAGCATCAATCTAAAAAGCTGAATTTGTATACTGACACAAATAGGTTAAAACGCTTTAAAATTTTTAAATTGCTTATGCTTTTTATGAAATGTTTATCTTTTAAAGTTGGAAAGCAATAGATACTGTCAGACCAAAAATATGGAGAAAAATTTGTAGAGGACAATATGCTTTCGTTTTCTTTTTTAATTAGTTGATTTCTTTAACTCTATCAAAGTAATATATGCCTGAGTAAAAGTATAGAATTTATGATCAAAATGTTAATCGCTCAGTTGTGTCCTATTCTTTGCGACCCCATGACTGTAGCCCACCGGGCTCCTCTGTCCATGTGATTTCCCAGGCAAGAATACTGGAGTGGGTTGCCATTTCTTTCTCCAGGGACCTTCCTGACCTGGGGAGTTGAACCTGCATCTCTTATGTCTCCTCAGTAGGTAGGCAGATTCTTTACCACTGAGACACAATCTCCTAATTACTTTCACATGTATTTTATAATTGTATGTGTTTCTACTCTAAGCTGCTTGTTGGAAATTAACTGGATTTACAACTAGGCCTTCTGCTTTAAATAAATTGTGAAATTATTGTATGATTCGCAAACTAGACATATTCAAATACTTTAAAATTAATTTTTCAGGATGATAGATATTATTTCTAACAGACTTCAGTTCCTTAAGATGCCCTAGGAAGTCAAAGTACTTGTATTACAATGATAAACAATTTCCTACATTATATCATTAGCATTCATTAATAAATCACATGTCTGAAATGAAGTTTTTCCTCTCTGATAAATCATTTATTTACTCAATTTGCTTTAGTGTCTGTAGTGCCCTTTAGCATTTGTGTTTCTTTTGGCTGGCTCACAGGTTGGGTTGTTTCCTTCAGAACAGCGCTAGGCAAGAATAAACAGTCTTTCTCTTGATCACAGACAGCTTCAAGGGAGGTAGAAAACCAAATTCCTTTTACCTGACTTTTCAAAATTCTGTCCTTAAAAACATAAATAATTGGAAATTCTTGCATTATGTTTTGGCCACCTCTGAACTGTGACCACTTACATGTTTAAATATTTGGTCAGCCTTGTCAATTTCATGCATGATCCTATTCTGCTTAGTTCTTATATTGGGTGAATGACACTTGTATCTCACTCGGAGGATTTTGTATTAAAACTGAAAGGTGGAAATGGAAACCATTTTGTAACCACTCATTACATATTCTCTGTTGAAATGATTTCCAATGTTCATAACACTTTTAATAATCAAACTGAAACACATACAGCCTTACAGAACTCTATTATCATTACTACATGCTGATTAATTAAAAGTCATCATCCATTCATTTATTTAATAACTAAAGTATGAAATAAATGCCTCCACATGGTGTCTGGAAATTTAAAGATAATTAACAAAATCACCACTCTTAAGAAAGTCGTGAAAGTAAGAAATAGAATTTAATATTTTATAATGCAAAGTGGCTATTAAATGATAATAGATGTTTTATTTGTCCATCAACTCAATATTGCTTATATTATCAAAATAATAATGATATTACTGACATCTTTTTAAGCATGAATGCTCTTTATATTTTTAATTATAATTTTAAGTTGCTATTTTTTTAATCTATACACTACACTGACTCTATTCATTGCTGGTGCTGCTAAATCGCTTCAGTTGTGTCCGACTCTGCGGCCCCATAGACGGCAGCCCACCAGGCTCCTCTGTCCCTGGGATTTTCCAAGCAAGAACACTGGAGTGGGTTGCCATTTCCTTCTCCAATGTATGCATGCATGTCTGACTCTGTGTGACCCCATGGACAGCAGACCACCAGACTCCTCTTTCCATGGGATTCTTTCTCCAGGCAAGAATATCGGAGTGGGTTGCCGTTTCTTTCTCCCTATTCACTGCAGTAGAGGTGAAATATTATTAATACAATTTAGCATTAAGACATGTCCAACATCATTTCTCTAACTATACAGTATGCCCCTGTTTTTCTGAACTTTTAAAATTCCTTGAATAAGAATTCCCTCTCCTGAGGCAGTTCTTTTCTCTAGGAGCATATATTCCTTTACATTAGGAAATTTTTACCCTTCTCTGGTCCTTCAGTTACTCTTGTTAACTTCACCTGCTACTGTTGTCTTTTTTGACACATTTAGGTTGAGTTTGATGTCTCTGCTGTAAAATTTTATATCGTCCTGTACATCTGTGTTGAATCTGGCAGGCTACAGTCCATAAGGACACAAAGTTGGACACATCTGAGCAACTAAGCACAGCACACCACACATTACTGGGTTATGGAACTTATCATTCTGCATTATAACACCTTGTTGAATATCTGTCTTCCCAACCCCATTGTAAATTCTGTGATGATGGGGGTCACTGTCTGGTTGTTCAATGAGGTCTTCATGTCTTACAATGGTGCTGGGAATGTAGCAAGCCTTGTATCAGTAATGAAATCAGATACATGGTTAACCAGGTAAACTACACTATAATATTGTGAGTGCTTACTATGAGAAAATTAGTGCTGGGTGATTTATATGCCTTGGTCTTATTTAGTCTTCTGAAAGTCTCATTACTATGGTGCTGAGGGAGACTTAAGGGAAGTCTGGTGTGCTGCAGTCCATGGAGTTGCAAAGAGTCAGACAAGACTGAGCAACTGAACAACAGCAACAACAACAACAGCAACAAGGGAATTAGATTTTAATCCTTTAACAGGTCTGGCAACTTGCTCCAAGGTCAGGCGGCACAGTTCAGTTCAGTTGCTCAGTTGTGTCCGACTCAATGTGACCCCATGGACTGCAGTACACCAGGCTTCGCTGTCCATCACCAACTCCCAAGGTGTGCTCAAACTCGTGTCCATCTTGTTGGTGATGCAATCCAATCATCTCACCCTCTGTCATCCCCTTCTCCCATCTTCAATCTTTCCTATCACTGGGGTCTTTTTCAGAGAGAGAGTTCTTCACATCAGGTGGCCAAAGTATGGAGATTCAGCTTCAGTATCAGTCCTTCCAATGAATTTTCAGGACTGATTTCCTTTAGGATGGACTGATTTGATCTTGCTGTCCAAGGAACTCTCAAGAGTCTTCTCCAACGCCACAGTTCAAAAGCATCAATTCTTTGGTGCTCAGTTTTCTTTACAGTCCAACTCTCATATCCATACATGACCACTGGAAAAACCATAGCTTTGACTAGACAGATCTTTGTTGGCAAAGTAATGTTGCTGCTTTTTAATATGCTGTCTAGGATGTTCATAGCTTTTCCTCCAAGGAGCATGTGTCTTTTAATTTCATGGCTGTGGTCACCATCTGCAGTGATTTTGGAGACCAAGAAAATAAAGTCTTTCGCTATTTCTATTGTTTTCCTGTCTATTTACCATGAAGAGATGGGACTAGATGACATGATCTTAGTTTTCTGAATGTTGAGTTTGAAGCCAACCTTTTCACTCTCCTCTTTCACTTCATCAAGTTCTTCAATTTCTACCATAAGGGTGGTGTTATCTGCATATCTGAGGTTATTGATATTTCTCCCAGAAATCTTGATTCCAGTTTGTGTTTCATCCAGCTAGGCATTTGGCATGATGTACTCTGCATATAAGTTAAATAAGCAGGGTGACAATATACAGCCTTGACGTACTTCTTTCCCGATTTGGAGCCAGTCTGTTGTTTCATGTCCAGTTCTAACTGTTGCTTCTTGACCTGCATACAGATTTCTCAGGAGGCAGGTCAGGTGGTCTGGTATTCCCAACTCTTGAAGAATTTTCCATAATTTATTGTGATCCACACAGTCACATGGCACAGCCAGAATCAAAACTCTGTAGGAGAAGGCGATGGCATCCCACTCCAGTACTCTTGCCTGGAAAATCCCATGGACGGAGGAGCCTGGTGGGCTACAGTCCATGGGGTCACTAAAAGTCTAACACAACTGAGCTACTGCACTTTCATTTTTTCACTTTCATGCATCGGACATTGGAGAAGAAAATGGCAACTCACTCCAGTGTTCTTGCCTGGAGAATCCCAGGGACAGGGAAGCCTGGTGGGCTGCTGTCTATGGGGTTGCACAGAGTCGGACACAACTGAAAGGACTTAGCAGCAGCAGCAGCAGCAGCAGCAGTCTGTCTCACAACTAAATCAACACATTTGTATGCAATAAATATGCTAACTTGTGATACTTAGGAGAATAATTAGTACTAGTACTAGATTTTACCTTTCATTTGACCTTAGTGGTTACCTAGTGTCAATAATTAATCGTATCCTCTTATGAGTTTCCATAATGTTTTGGGGGCTTCCCAGGTGGCAGTAATGTTAAAGAACCCGCCTGCCAATGCAGGAATGTAAGACACAGGTTCGATCCTTCACAGTTCCTTGTCAGGCAAGTGTCACAGCAACAGTTGTATAACATGATTCCTCTAAAATCTCTTTGGTGTCTGGTTTCTACTCCTGTGCTCTCCTGAAATGCCAACCAGTACTGCAAGTTGCAGTTACAGTCCCAGGTACCATCTGCCCCATCTTTTGAGGAAAGGGTCTATTTTACCATATGCTTGGGCTAAAAAATGGAAATCTTCAGAAGTCATTTGAAATGAAAGTTTCCAGTTTTGCATAAGTAACATGATTCCTTGAGGAAGGAAGCTGGATGTTGTGATCACTGGGCATGTTTTTCTATAACTTAGCTCATCATAATATTCAGTTTAGTTCAGTCGCTCAGTCGTGTCCGACTCTGCCACCCCATGAATCACAGCACGCCAGGCCTTCCTGTCCATCACCAACTCCCAGAGTTCACTCTAACTCACATCCATCGAGTCTGTGATGCCTTCCAGCCATCTCATCCTCTGTCTTCCCCCTCTCCTCCTGCCTCCAATCCCTCCCAGCATCAAGGTCTTTTCCAATGAGTCAACTCTTCACATGAGGTGGCCAAAGTATTGGAGTTTCAACTTTAGCATCAGTCTTTCCAGTGAACACATCATAATATTAACATTTCTTAAAAAGCAGAGCTATCACTTTGCTGACAAAGGTCCACACAGTCAAAGCTAGGGTTTTTCCAGTAGTCATGTACAGATATGAGAGTTGGACCAAAAGAAGGCTGAGCACCAAAGAACTGATGCTTCTGAATTGAGGTGCTGGAGGAGACTCTTGAGAATCTCTTGGACTGCAAGGAGATCCAACCAGTCAATCCTAAAGGAAATCAATCCTGAATATTCATTGGAAAGGAATGATGCTGAAGAGAAACACCATTACTTTGGCTGCCTGATGCGGAGAGTCAGCTCATTCAAAAATCCCCTGATCCTGGGAAAGACTGAGGGTAGGAGGAGAAGGGTGCAACAGAGGTGATGGTTGGAAAGCATCACCAACTCAATGGACATGAGATTTTCAGACTCCAGGAGCTAGTGAAGGACGGGGAAGCCTGGCATGCTGCAGTCCCTGGGGTCGCAAAGAGTGAGACATGACTGAGTGACTGAATAACAAAATAAAAATGAATAAAATCGGTCTCACATTATAGTATGCCTGCAGTGATGCAGATCAATTTCAACTCACCTTGTAGCATTTATAGAAGGGCAATCATGCCCTTAAGGATTGTATAAATCACTCATGAAAATCTTTTATTTCTAAACTATAATCAATTGTTTCTGATTCACAGATAAGTTATCAGTTTCAGGTTCCAGTTATTTCACTGGATGTCAGCTCATTCAGTAGCTTGTTCTCATCGTATGTGTCTAGGTCATTGTCTATTTGAAGATATTTGACTCTTAGGCGTTTTGAGCATGTGTAAAGCTTGATCTTGTGATTTTGGATGAATAACTACCCAGTGACTCCCCTTAACTCTCTCAGAAGCAGAGGAAACAGCAATTTTCTTTAATGGATTACTAGAGCCACAGAAATTATGTCCATTTTTTTACTCTCAGTTTTAAAAGATCTGAGCAAAGATTCCTCCCCCTTTTTTTTTCTCCTTCTTTCTCAAGTTTTCTTACTTCTGTTTCTTCTCTTCATTGTTATTGAGGAAATTACATTAATATTCAGCAGTTAGGCCACTTGTACACTGATGCCACACTCTGAAATTTTCATTTATTTCAAAGAAGTATCTCTAATAGACACAT